>MDKI01230683.1:0-22518 GCA_005239505.1 Nicotiana paniculata | reverse complement strand
AGAGGATCTCCCGGAATACGTCTGTAGTCCCAAAATCAATATGCAGTACAGGGGGAAAGCTCCTCGAATACATCTGTAGTCCCAATTTAAATATGTAGTACAGCGGGAAAGCTCCTGGAATACGTCCGTAGTCCCAATTTAAATATGCAGTACAGGGAGAAAGCTCCCGGAATACGTCCGTAGTCCCAATTTGAATATGTAGTACAGGGGGAAAGCTCCCGAAATACGTCTGTAGTCCCAATTTAAATATGCAGTACAGGGAGAAAGCTCCCGGAATACGTCCGTAGTCCCAATTTGAATATGTAGTACAGGGGGAAAGCTCCCGAAATACGTCTGTAGTCCCAATTTAAATATGCAGTACAGGGAGAAAGCTCCCGGAATACGTCCGTAGTCCCAATTTGAATATGTAGTACAGGGGGAAAGCTCCCGAAATACGTCTGTAGTCCCAATTTAAATATGCAGTACAGGGAGAAAGCTCCCGGAATACGTCCGTAGTCCCAATTTAAATATGAAGTGCAACAACCAAAGACAACAACTATAGAACAACAGAAGACTCGTACATCACCACATCAAATAAAAAGCAACCAGGACAATGACACAAGATATGGTGAATAAATCAATACAAGAACTTCAATTCACAAAGAAACAGTAGAATATCATTCACAAGGAATAATCACGGCACAGAATACTAAGTGCAAAAGGGAACAACTTGACCAAGGAAAAACAAGACAAGAAACAAATCCACAAATTCAAGTCAACAATAAGAAGACAGCACAAGTCAAAAAATTCAAAGTAAGGACAAGTCGACTAAGGTATAGAGTATCTAAACTTCTTTTAAGGTTGAGCAGTTACGAGGATATTCAACAGTTTCACTTAAGGACAAGCAGCAGGAGAATAATCATAACTTCAGTTAAGACCAAAAACAATTATAGGATGAGATGAAGATAATTACAATTTGAGATAAGCAGTTAAGAGGATCTAGCATGACAGTAAAAAGGAGTAAATTTTTCAGATAAGTCAATTAGGAGTCAGATAGGCAAGAGGAGTAAATCCAAAATTAGGAAATCTTACATTTAGGCAAGTAAAGATAAAACTAGAAATTTGGAAATTTAATCATGCCAAGAACACTTCATACTCAGCTGAATATAAGGACCTAAGATTCCAAAAAGGGAATTTTTTCCACAAATAAGTCCGAGCACGCACTCGTCACCTCACGTACACGGACTACAACCAACATAGAAGACTCAAATCCTAAGGGGAAATTCCCCTACACAAGGTTAGGCAAGATACTTACCTCAACCGCTCAAATCAAACTTAAAATCACATTCTTGCCATGAGTATCCGACTCCCAATGGCCCAAATCTAATCAAATCAATAGCATCGAGTAAATAATACTACAAGCAATTAGTTTAACTAATAAATTTGAAGCTAAGACGCGAAATTAGGAAAATTACCCAAAAGGTCCCTCGGGCCCATGTCTCGGAAACGAGTGAAAGTTACAATTTTAGAACACCCATTCACTCACGAACTCACTCGAACAAGAATCATTGAAAATCGACGTCAAATCTCACTCAAATCTCGGATTTCTATTCGGGGAACCTTCCTCCCATTTTCATGATTTTCACCCAAATTCATTGATTATATTGAAGAAATTGCTATCGATGAATGATATACAAGTGAAATAAGGTTAGGAATCGCTACCTATGAGTCTTCTCCTCAAAACCCACTCAAAATTGTCAAATCCCGAGCTCCAAATTAATTTAAGAAGTTATGAAATCAAACCCTCAATTTTTCTTATTTCTGCCCAGCGCTGCTCCCACCTGCGCTTCCAGGACCGCACCTGCGCTCCCGCTTCTGCGGTCTTGGCTCCGCATCAGCCGAAATCACTAATCCCCTCAAACTCCGCATCTGCGGCACTTTCCTCGCAGATGCGGCTCCGCTTCTTCGGTCCATGAGACGCACCTGCAACCACTGACCCCTAAGCCAAAAATCGCACTTGTGACTCCTCCCCTCTCTTCTGCGGAACCGCACTTGCAGTACATCTGCAGGTGCGTAAATGACAGGTTCGCCAACACCAGCAATCGCCTAAGCGCAAAATTCTTCCAATTGAGCATCTGAGACACACTCGAGGCCCGCGGGACCTCAACCAAAACCACAAACCAGTCCTAATACCTTATCCCAACTTAGTCAAGCCTTCAAAACACATCACATAACATCAAAATTGCCAATTATGCATGGATTCAAGCCTAAGAACTTATGAAATTTCCAAAATCTACAACCGATGTCGAAACACGTCAAAACTAGTCCGAATGACCTCAAATTTTACACACAGGTCATAAATTACACTACAGACCTACAGCCACTCTCGGAATACCATTTTGAGCCCGATATCAAAATTTCACCTATCGGCCGAAATCGTCGAAATTCTAACTTTCGCCAGTTCAAGCCTAAATCTACTACAGGCCTCAAAAACATAATCCAGACACGCTCCTAACCCCGAAATCACCCAACAAAGCTAACAGAGTCTACAGAATTCCATTCCGGATTCGTCTTCACACAGTTCCAACTACGGTCCAATTTCCAAAGCTTAAACCCATATGTAGGGACTATGTGACCAAAAACTCTCTGAATTTCGCAACTAATCATTTCGACAAGTCCCATAAGCAGATATAAAAGTGGGGAAAGCATTTATTAGGGGATCGGGGAACTAACTCTCAAAACGACCGACCGGGTCATTACATTCTCCCCCTCTTAAGAAAATTGTTCGTCCTCGAACGTGCCAAGATTCACCTCGAACTCATCCAATCACTGATTGCACACTTCCAACACACACCCGCGGGTGATCCCACGTCACCCCAACTTACATAAGCCTGATGACACCATCACAACTTCAATTTAGCCTTTCTATCACCACCGAGAAGGCTCATACCACAATTTCTCACCTTCTAGTCATTTCCAACAGACCCGATTCTAAGTCCATATCCGGTATCAGTCCCAACCAGCTACATCAAATCATGCCTACACCCACAAGGTATGACCACACAACATAACACACCACATAGGCCTTTAATAACACTTTTGATCACAATAGCTGCCCGAAATCAACTCAGCACCGATAATTAGCCTCATATCCGATAGAACTCGATTTCAAACCTCCATCACACTAGTAATAATGCAAGAAACACAAGGACCTCATACTTGACACTCGAACCACCCAGCCACAACTAATACCACCGGGCACTCATCATGCAAGCTAAAACTCAAGGAGCACAAAACAAAAATGACTGAATATGAAAAGAGGAACACATAAGGAAACTATCAAACAAGCCCGACAAGAAAAACTCTTTATCAATGCTAAACTACAAAACAATAAAACAAGGAAAGAATTAAAGCACATGAACAAATCACAAGGTTCCATACTGGTATGACTTCCACCACGGTGCTCAGCCCGGTTTGGACACATCAAATCACGAGGGATCATGAGGGTCTCGCCCTCAACTCTACGTCCAAAATAGGATCACCAACTGAAACTTTTCACTAGATCGCTTCCTTCAACAAAATTACAACATGTGCTGGCCCCCACACCGGTGGAGCATAAGAATCACAACTCGTAACCACTGTACTCAGAAATCACATCAAACTTACCGTACTGGATAACAGGAATTTACTACTAGTCCCATATCTCTCAATAAGGAATAGAAACATACGATAGACACGGGCTACCACTCACAGTATTCTCCCAATAGGAGCAAACACGAAGATAGAGTGCAAAGTATGAAATTTACTCATGAATGAAGCGACAAATAAGGGAACTCATCCCGACCAGCAGAGCTATAATGAAATACAAATGGTTCCCTTCTCTAACAAATCAAAACATATCGGTATGATAACATCTGGCACAACGGCCTCCAGCATACTATAGAAAACACATCAACGGGTCGGGCCTCGCCCTCTTAGGCGCCCTCTACTCACCTGAATGCCCTGCTGTAACACATCTGCTCGAAACCTGGGACAATCTCTCACCCTGTGACTGGTATCTACATAGTCAAAACAGCCTCTCTACTGGCATGGCTGTGGAAACTGTGCGATACGAGTACTCTGAGACCCACGAGTGCCTGAAACCCCATGCGAAGCCAGTAATGCAAACTGAACTGGCTGACCCACAAAACCTCTATCGTGTCGCACCCTGCCTCAAAAATAAGGACTGACAGATCTATCCGGTCTACGAGGCCTCCTCGCCTCCCTGGACTCTCTTTCCTGATCTCTTCTGTTCTCTCGCTTCCGGTCCCACATGCCCTCTAACGGGCGAGTGATCCCTACCACCTGCTGAAACAAAACATACGACCCCAACTTTCAACCCATTCTTAACCGAATATCATGCTTGAGCACTTCAATGAATCTATGGACTCTCCCTCTAACTGTAGCGACTAAGGCAGGTGCATGCTTGGCCAAATCACTAAATCTGATGGCATACTCTAATACTGATATAGTGCCCTGGGACAACTGCTCAAACTCCCGCGCCATGCATCCCGAAGGGACTGGGGTACAAACTCTCTCAAGAACATCTCTAAAAACTGACTCTATGTAAGTAAAGCTGACTCGGCCGGGCTACTCAACTCATATGCCCGCCACCACTGATAACCCGCTCCCTGAAGCTGGAATGTAGTAAAAGCAAGCCCACTTGTCTCAACAATATCCAAAGCGGTGGATGATATGCCACTCCTCTAGAAAAACCCGTGCACTCTCTGAAGCCAATCCGCTGAATGTAGGAAGGGTTATATCTCTTGAACCTTACAAATCTAAGCTGCTCTCCCTCAGATGTTGCTGCTCTGTCCATGAGATGAACTGGAACAACAGGCTATGTCACTATGACACCTGGACCCTGACCAACGTGAACTCGCTGCTCTGGAGTGTGGACGCTGGAAGTCTGGGCTCCTCCCTCGGTCGGTGAAGCAACCGGTGAAACCTGAAGTAACCCCGCCTGAGCCAATGTACCAAACATGCTCAGGAACTGTGCTAAAGTCTCCTGAAGCCCGAGGGTAACAACAGGCGCCTCCGGTGCCTGCTCCTCAACTGGAACTACTGGTGGCTCCTCAATGGCTGCTCTGGTAGGTGCCCTAACTACAGCACGTGCTCCTCGTCGACCTTGGTCTCTGCCCCTAGCGACATCTGTCTCGGGGGTGACATCATCAGGAACCGTCGTTCGTGTCCTCACCATCTGTGAGAGAATAGAATGAAAAAATTCAAACTTCAAGGTCAATGAACTCGCACGATAGGAATGAAAGAAATGGAATTAGCCTAATAGTTAGGTAGACTCTCGAAGATAAGTACAGACATCTCCGCACCGATCCGCAAGACTCTACTAGACTCGCTTATGACTCGTAACACCTATAAACCTAGAGCTCTGATACCAACTTGTCACGACCCAAATTTCCCCTCCGTTGGGTAACGTGATGGCACCTAGTCTTAAGGACTAGGTAAGCCTACTTTCATGGAATAGCAACAATAGTAAATAAAATCTAATATTTTTCTAAAATAAATAATTCTTTATACATTGCATATTCCCAAAAATCCAGTAATACAAGTCATAAGCTCTATAAAGAGTTTTACTACAACTTCTAAATACAACTGTTAGGGGGTAAGTGAAAACAGTGTAAATACAAAATATGAAGGTGACTACGAAGCCTGCGAACGCAGCAGCAGGTTACCTTGAGTCTCCTCAGCAAGAGTCCGCACAGCTACTAACAATCAATACCTGGATCTGCAAATGTGCAGAAGTGTAGAATGAGCACACCACAGCGGTGCCCAGTAAGTATCAAGACTAACCTCAGTGAAGTAGTGGCGAGGACTAGTCCAGACACCCACTAGTCTAATAAATCAACAAGTATAAATATAGGAATGACAGGGCATGACACCTATCTAACGACTACACAACATAACAACTGCAATGCGGAAGGAAATACATCAATTAACGACGGAACATAATAAAAATACACAGAAGGATGGACGGGAACATAGCCCAAGTCCAGAAATCACAACACAATAAGGACAAGTAGTAATTCAACACTGCATTAGTCTCCACACAAGGCCTTGGCCACAAATACCATTAAAATGGTAAAATCTTCGAGCGTAACTTTCAACCGCAATTTTCTATACTGAAAACTTTAAGGTAAGATCCTTTTTAAAGGGAAATTCTTTTGAAATATAATTTTTCCAACAGATGTCTCTCAGACATAATTTTCTTCAAGATCAAAGCTTTTCAAATATATTTTTCCAAAGATAGTGTCCTTAAAACATAGTTTTTCTGCAACATAAACATTTTTCAAATATTCTCTTCCAAAGGGATATCCTTCAACATAGTTTTGTTTAACATAAACATTTTTCAAATATCCTTTTTCCAAAGGAATGTCCTTCAACATAGTTTTATTCAGGATAATTATTTTTCAAAATGGACTTTCCAATATAATTGTCTTTCAAACATAATTCCTTTGATAAAATCTACCGGGATCCCGTCCTGTAGTCCCGAATTCATCGCACAATACAGAGGATCTCCCGGAATACGTCTGTAGTCCCAAACTCAATATGCAGTATAGGGGGAAAACACATGAAATACGTTCGTAGTCCCAAATTAAATATGTAGTACAGGGGGAAAGCTCCTGGAATACGTCTGTAGTCCCAATTTAAATATGCAGTATATGGGGAAAGCTCCCGGAATACGTCTGTAGATCCAATTTAAATATGCAGTGCAATAACCAAAGACAACAACTATAGCACGACAGAAGACTCGTACATCACCTCATCAAATACAAAGCAACCAGGACAATGACACAAGATACGGCGAATAAATTAATACAAGAACTTCAATTCACAAAGAAACAGTAGAACATCGTTCACAAGGAATAATCACGGCACAGAATACTAAGTGCAAAAGGGAACAACTTGACTAGGGAAAAACAAGACAAGCAACAAATCAACAAATTTAAGTCAACAATAAGAAGACAGCACAAGTCAAATAATTCCAAGTAAGGACAAGTCGACTAAGGTATAGAGTATCTAAACTTCTTTTAAGGTTGAGCAGTTACGAGAATATTCAGCAATTTCACTTAATGACAAGCAGCAGAAGAATAATCATAACTTCAGTTAAGACCAAAAACAATTATAGGATGAGATGAAGATAATTACAATTTG
Source organism: Nicotiana paniculata (assembly GCA_005239505.1). Classification (NCBI taxonomy): domain Eukaryota; kingdom Viridiplantae; phylum Streptophyta; class Magnoliopsida; order Solanales; family Solanaceae; genus Nicotiana; species Nicotiana paniculata. The sequence goes on along the minus strand of MDKI01230683.1, from coordinate 15,330 downwards.
AGATAAGCAGTTAAGAGGATCTAGCATGATAGTAAAAAGGAGTAAATTTTTCAGACAAGTCAATTAGGAGTCGGATAGGAAAGAGGAGTAAATCCAAAAGTAGGAAATCCTACTTTTAGGCAAGTAAAGATAAAACTAGAAATTTGGATATTCAATCATGCCAAGAATAATTCATACTCAGCTGAATATAAGGACCTAGGATTCAATAAAGCCAAATTCTTCCACAAATAAGTCCAAGCACGCACTCGTCACCTCGCGTACACGGACTACAACCAACATAGAAGACTCAAATCCTAAGGGGAAATTCCCCCACACAAGGTTAGGTAAGATACTTACCTCAACCGCTCAAATCAAACTTGAGATCACGTTCTTGCCACAAGTATCCGACTCCAAATGGCCCAAATCTAATCAAATCAATAGCATCGGGTAAATAATACTACAAGCAACTAGTTTAACTAATAAATTTGAAGCTAAGACGCGAAATTAGGAAAATTGCCCAAAAAGTGCCCCAGGCCACGTCTCGGAAACTAGTGAAAGTTAAAATTTTAGAACATTCACGAACTCACTCGAACAAGAATCATCGAAAACCGACATCAAAATCTCATTCAAATCTCGAATTTCTATTTGGGGAACCTTCCTCTCATTTTCATGATTTTTCACCCAAATTCATTGATTATATTGAAGAAATTGCTATAGATTAATGATATACAAGTGAAATAAGGTTAGGCTTCGCTACCTATGAGTCTTCTCCTCAAAACCCACTCAAAATTGTCAAATCCCGAGCTCCAAATCGATTTTAGAAGTTATGAAATCAAACCCTCAATTTTTCTTGTTTTTGTCGAGCGCTGCTCGCACCTGCGGTCCCGCTTCTGCGGCCTGGGCTCCGCATCTGCGGAAATAACTAATCCCCTCAAACTCTGCATCTGCGGCACTTTCCTCGCAGATGCGGCTCCGCTTCTGCGGTCCATGAGACGTACCTACTACCGCTGACCCTTAAGCCTAAAACCGCACATGCGAATCCTCCCCTCGCTTCTGTGGAACAGAACTTGCGGTCCCACATCCGCAGGTGCATAAATGATAGGTTCAGCAACACCAACAATCGCCTAAGCCCAAAATTTTTCCAGTTGAGCATCCGAAACACACCTGAGGCCCCCGGGACCTCAACCAAAACCACCAACCAATCCTAATACCTTCTCCCAACTTAGTCGAGCCTTCAAAACACATCACATAACATTAAAATCTCCAATTATGCATGGATTGAAGCCTAAGAACTTATGAAATTTCCAAAATCTATAACCGATGTCGAAACACATCAAACTAGTCCGAATGATCTCAAATTTTACACACAGGTCATAAATGACACTAAGGACCTACAACCACTCTCAGAATTCCATTCTGAGACCGATATCAAAATTTTACCGATCGGCCGAAGTCGCCGAAATTCTAACTTTCGTCAATTCAAGCCTAAATCTACTACAGGCCTCGAAAACACAATCCAGACATGCTCCTAACCCCCAATATCACCCAACGGAGCTAACGGAGTCTATGGAATTCCCTTTCGGATCCGTCTTCACACAGTTCTAACTACGGTTCGATTTCTAAAGCTTAAACTCATATATAGGGAATATGACCAAAAACTCTCCGAATTTTGCAACTAATCATTTCGACAAGTCCCATAAGCAGATATAAAAGTGGGGAAAGCAGTTATTAGGGGATCGGGGTGCTAACTCTCAAAAAGACCGACCGGGTCGTTACAATATATAATAGTAAAAAGGTCGAGGCTACAGTTTCTTAAAAAGGCTAAAAATTTAAGACGTGAAATATCTGTAATCATAAATGAATTTTAAATTATGTGTTAACATATCAAAATGGAATTACTATCAAGTTGATTACTTGAAATATTATAAGAATTGCATGATTGAATTCGCTCGAATATTAATATTCAAATTCATTTTCTAGAAATTTTCAATATGACTGTGCTTTGCAGTGATAATAAATATCGGCTTAATAGGCTCATTATTCATCATTTTCAGCTTGCGATTTTCCTCTTCAATTTTTGTGCAATTTAGTGGACCCGTATTATAGTATTTTCGAAATATTTTATACTACTATTTAGCGCAGAATACACGTGCAACACACGTGTCCGAAAACTAATATATTTCACGTGCAACGCACTTCACGAAAACTAGTATATTTCACGTGCAACGCATGTGTTCGAAAACTAGTATATTTCACGTGCAACTTCGAAAAAAATAATTAAGGTGTCAAATCTTTCAACTTGATAAAAAATTTTATACTCATTTTTCAAAAAGAATACAATATTTATTTAAAAATCATTAATTAGTTTCTATATATTTATATACTCTAAGTCCAAAGTTTATTCAAGTAGATTTTGTAAATATTAATAAATAAAACATTTAATAACCTAACTACGGGTTTCTACTCTGTTTTTTTATATAAGGCGATCATTTCGTTAAATATTTTCTCCTAAAACCATAACCTTTATGGATGTCGCCCCTCCTCCTCCTCTTCCTCCTCCTCCTCCTGGAAATTGCCCTAGCACGAGAACTCGTGATCGGCATTTGAAGGTTAATGGAAAGGATCGACGAGTTCGACTTCCTACATCATGTGCTCAACGTGTTTTTTCGCTAACAGAAAAACTTGGTCATAAGACGGTTGGCTGCATGATTGAATGGCTCTTAATGCAGGTTGAGTCCTCCATTAATGTTATTCTTGCCAAAAAAACATCAGCATTTCCATCACCAACACGTCTTCCTCCTGTTGTTGAGATTTCAATTCCTGTGTCGATTCATGGGAACAGAACCGTGCTTCCTCCTTTTGTTTTTTGCCATGAATTGGAATTAGGAAATATGGAGTTCTCTAGAGAAGATATTGAATGATTCTCTTCAACTACTACTTCATCAGAGTCGGTTGGATCTTCATTTCCCGCGCAACATATGAATGTATCAAATGAGAAAAAATGTGGAAGTGTTAAGTGGTGAAAGTAAGAAGAAGTTATACAATAGGAGGTCAAAGAAAAACATGTATTAATGAGGAAATAAAGATGCAATATTTGTTAGACAATCTGTATTGTTGTAAAACCAATAATGCATTAAACTCTAGAAACAGAAAGTTAGTAGAAAAGTTTAACGAAATAAATTCTGAAAATACAATATAGGAATAAATCGAGCCCACTGAATGAACAGTGTGTCCTTAAGGAAATTATTCCCCTCAAGGACCCGAGGTGTTGGAATATTATCCTCCCAGGATAGAACGATTTAACTCAACAGCGTGTTGGTACCAAAAACGCTGATGTAACAGTGAACCACTCGAAGGCTGTAAAACACACTGAATAAATATTGTGCAGAAGAAGAAGAAGAAGATAATCAGAAAATTTAGTAAGTAGAAATTCTGGGATTCAAGGCATATTTATAGACCATTTTTCACTGATTCTGAAAAGGTTTGCAACCTTTCAGAACAGCCATAGCTGTTGGAACAGGTAGGAATATTGCGGGAAAATTAAAAACGGATTTAAAATAATCCGGGAAATAAAAATGGACCGGACCGAGTCGCGGGTCATAGGTTATTCCGGTTTGAATTTTCATTAATTAATTAAATAATTTGAAATGATTTTTGTCCAAAAAGATTAATCAATCGATCTTTGACCAAATCCAAATCCAAATCCGAATATGAAGCTGAAGCCGAACGAGCGACGACGACGACGACGCGAGGCTTGCCTTCTTCTCAACTCTTTAAGAGTTAGAAGAAGATCAATTGAATATATACCCATCAAAAGTCTTTTCTTCCTCCAATATGGGACAATGTCCCTTTGCAAGGAGGGAAACTCAAATATTTCATTTTCTCTCCATTTCCCATTCACCCTCTTTAAGCTAAACCAAGCTTAAAATCCAACAATCCCCCACATGAATGGGGAATGTCTATAAAATAAAGGAATGCACAGGCGTGTGTGTGTTTTACATGCAAGAATTAGTTGCATCTGGATAAGTAGGTTTCCCTTTGAACTTTCCGTAGTGAACTTATATCGGATATACTCGGTCAATCGGGTGATTTGATATCTTTGAACTGTCGAGCTTTGTTGTATACCTAGACAACATAAGTCACACATTCAATCCTTAACCATCTATGGTTCTCATGGTTGTGTTTGTTTCAGCCATGAACACCGCCCGGTTTCATGAGTGCTTAGAGAATGGGCCTTTACTTTCATTCCCTTTGAAGTGGCTTACACTTCACACTCACATAGGCGATTCCTAAATGTGTAATCCTAAAGAAACACTATCTGGTCATATCCTTCCAGACTTGGCAAATCATTAAAAAGCTTTAAGATTTATTGACTCATCAAAAAGCCTTAATGCTTTACCTCAATTTTTTGAACATTGTCTTCATCACGAGAATGGGTTTAGTTATTTGACAATGTTGAACCGTCATTCATAACTTTGTTTGATCTCTTTGAACCTAGCTCTTGGGATCTCCATTCTGCTAGGTAGAGTTACCGCCATGATGACTTGTCCTAGGCCTTAACCCCATTCCCTTTGATGATCTTTCAACTACCTCTCTAGATAGGACTTTTGTAAGTGGATCTGACACGTTATCTCTTGACTTTACGTAGTCAATTGTGATAACACCACTAGACAGTAGTTGTCTAACGGTATTGTGTCTCCATCGATATGACGAGATTTTCCGTTATACATAACTCTCCTAGCTCTGCCTATTGCCGCTTGACTATCACAGTGTATACAAATAGGTTCCAAAGGTTTGGGCCAAAATGGAATATCTTTCAAGAAATTTCGGAGCCATTCAGCTTCTTCACCGGCCTTATATAAAGCTATGAATTCAGATTCCATTGTAGAACGGGAAATGCACATTTGTTTGGATGATTTCCAAGACACTGCTCCATCCCTAATTGTGAAAACATATCCACTCGAGGATTTAACTTCAGATGATCCGGTGATCCAATTTTCATCACTATATCCCTCGATCACGGAGGGATATTTTTTATAATGCAAAGCATCATTTTGGATATGTTTCAGATACCCCAAAACTCGTTTCATTGTCATCCAATTTATTTGATTGGGATTACTTGTAAACTGACTTAGTTTGCTAATAGCACATGCTATATCTAGTCGCGTACAATTCATGATATACATCAAACCTCCCAATACTCTTGCATAGTCCAGTTGTGAGTCACTTTCACCTTCATTCTTTTGAAGTGCATAACTCACGTCAATTGGAGTCTTGGAAATTTTGAAATCCAAATACTTGAACTTGTCAAGTACCTTTTTCAATGTAGTGAGACTGTAATAACGCTAGACCTTGTGGAGTCTTGTGATATCTGATTCCTAAAATCACACCAGCAACTCCTAAGTCTTTCATGTCAAATTTGCTAGCCAACATGCACTTTGTGGAATCTATATCTACCATACTATTTCTCATTATCAACATGTCATCAACATATAAACAAACAATGACTTCATGACCTGGAGTGTTTTTAATGTAAACACATTTATCATAGTCGTTGATTTTAAATCCACTTGCCAACATTGTTTGGTCAAATTTGGCATGCCATTGTTTGGGTGCTTGTTTAAGTCCATAAAGCGACTTAACAAGTTTGCACACTTTCTTTTATTTACCAGGAACCACAAAACCCTCAGGTTATTCCATGTAAATCTCTTCCTCAAATTCTCCATTTAAGAAAGCTGTTTTAACATTCATTTGATGGATTTCAAGACTATACATGGCCGCTAATGCCAATAACACCCTAATAGATGTTATCCTCGTTACTGGCGAGTAAGTGTAAAAGTAATCAAGGCCTTCCTTTTGTCTATAACCTTTGACAACAAGTCTTGCCTTATATTTGTCAATAGTGCCATCCGCTTTCATTTTCCGTTTAAAGATCCATTTCGAACCTAAAGGCTTATTTCCCTGAGGAAGATCAACCAATTCCCATGTATGGTTATACAAAATTGATTGAATCTCACTATTGACTGCCTCTTTCCAAAACGCTGAATCAGAAGACGACATAGTTGCTTTAAAAGTTTGAGGTTCATTTTCAAGCAAGAATGTCAAAAAATCTGGTCCAAAGGAAGTAGATGTTCCTTGATGTTTACTACGCCTTAGATCTTCTACACTTGGAGTATTTTCCTTTGGTTCTTCCCGAGGTCGTGTAGGTTCGTAACGATCCGACCGGTTGTTTTGAGAATTTAAGCTCAGTTAGGTGGCAAAAGGTTTCCTTTGGTTCTTCCCTAGGTCGTGTAGGTCCGTAACGATCCGACCGGTTGTTTTGAGAATTTAAGCTCCGTTAGGTGGCATAAGGTCTTGAACAGCTTCGTATTATGTATATCGACTTGTGTGCATAGTTGAATTTATTTACCGGATGATTCGGAGTCGAATTGGAAGAAGGACTATTGTTGTGGAAGTTTAAATGGTGAAGTTTTGACCGAAATTTGACTTTTTATGTAAACGGCTCCGAAATGAGTTAGGGTTGATGTCAACAGCTTCGTATGGTGAGTTTGAGATGAGGAGCGCATCTGGAATGTGTTTTCGAGGTCTGTGGTAGATTTAGGCTTGAATTGGCGAAAGATAGATTTTTGGCGATTTCGGCCGATAGGTGAAATCTTCATATCGAGCTTGGAATGGAATTTTGGAAGTGGCTGTAGGTTCGTAGTGTCATTTGTGACCTGTGTGTAAAATTTGAGGTCATTCGGACTAGTTTTGATGTGTTTCGGCATCGGTTGTAGATTTTGGAAATTTCATAAGTTCTTAGGCTTGAATCCATACATAATTGGTGATTTTGATGTTATGTGATGTGTTTGGAAGGATCGACTAAGTTTGGATAAGGTATTAGGACGGGTTGGTAAGTTTGGTTGAGGTCCCGGGGGCCTCGGGGATGTTTCGGATGCTCAACGGGATGATTTTGGACTTAGAAAACCAGCTGAAGGATTGCTGGTTCTGGTGTTTTGCACCTGCGGATGGGGAGCCGCAGGTGCGGTGGAGGGCATCGCAGGTGCGGTTTTGGTCAAGGGCAGCCAGGCTCGCAGGTGCGGATGGGGTTCCGCAGGTGCGAAGCTGCAGACGCGGCCTAGTGATCGCAGGTGCGGCCAGTGATCGCAGGTGCAGAAAATACATCGCAGGGCGGGATTGCAAGTGCTGTCAAATTAGCCGCAGGTGCGGTCATCACAGGGCAGAGAGTTTATATTCGAGGGTTTGCTCATTTTCACTCCATTTTTTATTTTGATCTCGGGAGAAGGCGATTCTTTGACGGATTTTCAGAGGAATCTTGTTGGTAACGAATTCTTACTCGAATTTGGTTTTACTGCATTAATCTATTGTGGTTCTCCTCATTAATAAAGGAGTTTGAGAGTAAAATTTTGGAAATGGGAGGAAAAGTTCCCCAATTGAAAATCGAGATTTGAGTGAGATTTTGACGTCGTATTTTGATGATTCTTATTCGAGTGTTCTCATAAATGAGCGGGTGTTCAAAATTCTTAAATTTTACCCGATTTCGAGACATGGGACCGGGGTAATTTATGTGCAATTTTCCTAAATTCGCGTCTTAGCTTCGAATTTATTAGTTAAACTAGTTGCTTGTAGTATTATTTACCCGATGCTATTGATTCGATTAGATTTGGGCCATTTGGAGTCGGATACTCGTGGAAAGATCGTGAATTCAAATATGATTTTAGCGGTTGAGGTAAGTATCTTGCCTAACCTTGTGTGGGGGAATTTCCCCTTAGGATTTGAGTCTTCTATGTTGGTTATAGTCCGTGTACGCGAGGTGATGAGTGTGTGCTCGGACTTATTTGCGAAAAAAAAATTCTCTTTGGAATCTTAGGTCCTTATAGTCGTTGAGTATGAATTGTTCTTGGCATGATTGAATTTCCAAATTTCTAGTTTTATCTTTACTTGCCTAAATGTAGGATTTCTTACTTTTGGTTTTACTCTTCTTGGCTATCTGACTCCTAATTGACTTATCTGAAGAATTTACTCATTTTTACTGTCATGCTAGATCCTCTTTACTGCTTATCTCAAATTGTAATTATTTTCATCTCATCCTATAATTGTTGTTTTGGTCTTAACTGAAGTTATGATTATTCTCCTACAGCTTGTCCTTAAGTGAAATTGTTGAATATCCTCGTAACTGCTCAATCTTAAAAAAAATTTAGATATTTTATACCTTAGTCGACTTGTCCTTACTTGGAATTATTTGACTTGTTTTGTCTTTTTGTTGTTGACTCTAATTTGGGGATTTTTTAGCTTGTCTTGTTTTCCCTGGTCAAGTTGTTCCCTTTTGCACTTAGTATTATGTGCCGTGATTATTCCTTGTGAACGATGTTCAACTGTTTCTTTGTGAATTGATGTTCTTGTATTGATTTATTCGCTGTATCTTATGTCATTGTCCTGGTTGCTTTGTATTTGATGTGGTGATGTACGAGTTTTATTCCGTGCTATAATTATTGTCTTTGGTTGTTGCACTGCATATTTAAATTGGGACTACGGACGTATTCCGGGAGCTTTCCCCCTGTACTGCATATTTAAATTGGGACTATGGACGTATTCCGGGAGCTTTCCCCTTGTACTGCATATTTAAATTGGAGCTTTCCCCCTGTACTGCATATTTAAATTGGGACTACTGACGTATTCCGGGAGCTTTCTCCCCTGTACTGCATTGCATATTTAAATTGGGACTATGGACGTATTCCGGGAGCTTTCCCCCTGTACTGCATATTTAAATTGGGACTACTGACGTATTCCGGGAGCTTTCTCCCCTGTACTGCATTGCATATTTAAATTGGGACTATGGACGTATTCCGGGAGCTTTCCCCCTGTACTGCATTGCATATTGACGGAATCCCGGTTGTTTTTATATTGAAGAAAACTATGTCTGAAGGACAATTATTGAAAAAGTAAAGTTTAAAGGCATTTACCTTGAAGGAAACTATGTTGCAAGGTTATTATTTTTCCAAAGGTATGTTTGCAAAGCATTTATTTGAAGGAAATTATGTTTGAAAAACATTTACTACAAAGGTACCTTTGAAAAGCTTTTATGGAAAAGAATTACGTTTGAGAATTCTGTTTTGTAAAGTATATTTATGTATCTTTGGAGAAAATATATTCCAAAGGAATTTTTTCCACTGAAATGATTATATTTTTAAAAGCCTTCAATATAAACTGGCGGTTGGATAGTTTCACTCGAGGATTTGACCAACTTATTGGGTTTTATTGGCTAAGTCCTGATGTGGACAAACTAATGCAGTGTTGAGTTACGGGTCTTCTTATTGTGTTGTGGTTTACGGTCCCGGCTTGTACTTCTGACTATCCTTCCTGTGTATTATTATGTTGTTCTGTTGTTGTTTGCTAGATTTCTTCCGCATTATAGGTGTTCTGTTATTTACTATATTGTGCAGTCATTAGATAGATGTCATATTCTGTCATTCCGATATTTATGTCTGTGTAACTTATTAGACCAGTGGTTTCTTGACTAGTCCTCGTCACTACTTCACCGAGGTTAGTCTTGATACTTACTGGGCACAGTTGTGGTGTGCTCATACTACACTTCTGCACATTTTTGTGCAGATCTACGTATTGATCGCTAGTAGCTGTGCGGGTTCTTACTGAGGAGTCTCAAGGTAACCTGCTGATGCGTTCACAGGCTTCGGAGTCAACTTCCTTCTTTTATTCAACTGTTCTTACATATTCCTAAACAGTTGCATTTAGAAGTTGTAGAAATTTTCGTAGAGCTTATGACTTGTATTACCGATTTTGGGAAATTGTAAGTTATGTCAAGATTTTTTATTTAGACTGTTAGATTTCCTTTATTATTGTTGTTATTCAGTAAAATGTTATGCTTACCTGGTCCCTAAGAATAGGTGCCATCACAGTACCCAACAGAGGGAAATTTGAGTCGTGACAAGTTGGTATCAGAGCCCTAGGTTCATAGGTGCTATGAGTCATAAGCGAGTTTAATAGAGTCTTGTGGATCAGTTTGGAGACGTATGTACTTATCATTCTATTCTCTCACATATGGTGAGGACACGAGCTGCGATTCCTGATGAAGTTACCCCCGAGATAGACCTCGCTAGGGGAAGAAGCTGAGGTCGACGAGGAGCATGTGTCGTAGTTAGGAAACCTACTAGAGCAGTCATTGAAGAGCCACCGGCAGTTCCAGTTGGGGGCAGGCCCCGGAGGCGCCTGTTGTTACCCACGGGCTTCAGGAGACTTTAGCACAGTTCCTGAGCATGTTTGGTACATTGGCTCAGGCGGGGTTATTTCAGGTTGCACCAGTTACTTCACCGACCGGGGGAGGATCCCAGACTCCCAGCGTCCACACTCCAGAGCAGCGAGTTCACGTTGGTCAGGGTCCAGGTGTCATAGTGACACAGCATGTGGTTCCAGTTCAGCTCATGGTCCGAGCAGCAACATCTGAGGGAGAGCAGCTTAGATTTGCAAGGTTCAAGATATATAACCCTCCTACATTCAGCGGATTGGCTTCAGAGAGTGCACATGCTTTTCTAGAGGAGTGACATAGCATCCTCCGCACTATGGATATTGCTGAGACAAGTGGGATAGCTTTTACTATGTTCCAGCTTCAAGGAGCGGCTTATCAGTGGTAGCGGGCATGTGAGTTGGGTAGCCTGGCTGAGTCAGCTTCACTTACATGGAGTCAGTTTTTAGAGATATTCTTGAGAGATTTTGTACCCCAGTCCCTTCGAGATTCATGGCGAATGGATTTTGAGCATTTGCGCTAGGGCACTATGTTAGTATTAGAGTATGCCATAAGATTCAGTGATTTGGCCAGGCATGCACCTGCCTTAGTTGCTATCGTTAGAGTGTCAGTCCGTAGATTCATTGAAGGGATCAGGCATGATATTTGGTACAACATGGCTCGAGAGTTGGAGTCATATGTTTCGTTTCAGTAGGTGGTAGGGATCGCTTGCCGGTTAGAGGGCATGTGGGATCGGGAGCCAGAGGACAGACGAGATCAAGAGAGAGAGTCTAGGGAGGCGAGGAGGCCTCATAGACCGGAGAGATCTGCTGGTCCTTATTTTGGAGGCAGGGTGCAACACGGTAGAGGTTTTGTGGGTCAGCCAGTTTAGTTTGCATTACCGGCTTCGCATGGGGTTTCAGGTACTCGTGGGTCTCAGAGTACTCGTATCCAACAGTTTCCACAGCCACGCCAGCGGAGAGGTTGTTTTGAGTGTGGAGATACCAGTCACAGGGTGAGAGATTGTCCCAGGCTCTAGGTAGAGGTGTTACAGCAGGGCATTCAGGCGAGTAGAGGGCACCCAAGAGGGAGAAGGAGAGGACCGGCCCATTGATGTGTTTCGTGTAGTAGGCTGGAGGCCGTGTTCCAGATATTATCGTACAGGTATGTTTTTAATTGTTACAGAGGAGCACCATTGGTATTTCATTATAGCTCTGCTAGTCGGGACGATTTCCCTCTCTTTTTTTTTCGGTTATGAGTTAGTTTCATGCTTTGCACTCTATTTTCATGTTTGCCCCTGTTGGGAGATTCTATGAGTGGTAGCCGTGTCCATCGTTTGTTTCTATTCATTATTGAGAAATATGAGACTAGTAGTAAATTCATGTTGTCCAGTACAGTAGGCTTGATGTGATTCCTGAGTATAGTGGTTACGAGCTGTGATTCTTATGCTCCATCGGTGTGGGAGCCAGCACGTGTTGTAATTTTGTTGAAGGAATTGATCTAGTGAAAAGTTACAGTTGGTGGGATATATATATATCCTATTTGTGATTTATAGTTGAGGGCGAAACCCTCATGATTTCATGTGATTTGAAGTGTTTGAACCGGGCTGTGTACCGTCATAGAAGTTATACCAGTATAGGATCCTTGTAAATTTGTTCTTGTGCTTTAATTAATTCCTTGTTATATTGTTGTAGGTTAGCATTGATAGAGAGTTGTGCCTGTCGGGCTTGTTTGATAGTTTCCTTATGTGTTACTCCTTTCATATTCAGTCATTTTCGATCTGTGCTCCTTGAGTTTTAGCTTGCGGGGTGTGTGCCCGGTGGTATTAGTTGTGGCTCTGTGATTCAGGTGTCAAAGTATGAAGTCCTCATGTTTCTTGCTTTATTACTAGCGTGATGGAGGTTTGAAATAGAGTTCTATCGGATATGAGGCTAATTGTCGGTGCTGAGTTGATTTCGGGCCGCTATTGTGATCAGAAGTGTTATTAAGGGCCTATGTGTGGTGTGTTATGTTGTGTGGTCGTACCTTGTGGGAGTAGGCCTGATTGATATAGCTGTTTGAGACTGATACCTCATATCGATTTATAATCGGGTCTTGTGGAAATGAAGAGAAGGTGAGAATTTGAGGTCTGAGGCGTATCGGTGTTGGTAGAAAGGCTAAATCGTAGTTGATATGGCATCGTCAGGCTTATGTATATTGGGGTGACGTGGTGTCACCCGCGGGTGTATTTTGGAAGTGTGCATTCAGTGATTTGAAGACTTCGAGGCAAATCTTGGCACGTTCGAGGACGAACGTTTGTTTTAAGAGGGGGAGTATGTAACGACCCGACAGGTCATTTTGAGAATTTAAGCTCCGCTCGGTGGCATAAGGTCTTGAACAGCTTCGTATTATGTGTATCGACTTGTGCACATGGTTGAATTCAGTTACCAGATGATACGGAGTCGAATTGGAAGAAGGACTGTTGTTGTGGAAGTTTAAACGGTGAAGTTTTGACAAAAATTTAACTTATTATGTTAAGGGATCCGGAATAAGTTAGGGATGATGTCAGCAGCTCCGTATGGTGATTTTGGGCTGAGGAGCGCGTCCGGAATGTGTTTTCGAGGTCTGTGGTAGATTTAGGCTTGAATTGGCGAAAGTTAGATTTTCGGCGATTTCGGCCGATAGGTGAAATCTTGATATCGAGCCTCAAATGAAATTTCGGAAGTGGTTGTAGGTTTGTAATGTCATTTTTGACCTGTGTGTCAAATTTGAGGTCATTCGGACTAGTTTTGACGTGTTTCGGCATCGGTTGTGGATTTTGGAAATTTCATAGGTTCTTAGGCTTGAATCCATGCATAATTGATGATTTTTATGTTATGCGATGTGTTTTGAAGGCTCGACTATGTTTGGATAAGGTATTAGGACAGGTTGGTAAGTTTGGTTGAGGTCCGGGGGGCCTCGGGGATGTTTCGAATGCTCAACAGGATGATTTTGGACTTAGAAAACCAGTTGAATCATTGCTAGTTCTGGTGTTTCGCACCTGCGGATGGGGAGCTGCAGGTGCGGATACGCAAGTGCGGTAGAGGGAATCGCAGGTGTGGTGTTGGTCAGGGGCATCCAGGCTCGCAGGTGCGGACGGGGTTCCACAGGTGCGGAGCCGCAAATGCGGCCTAGTGATAGCAGGTGCGGCCCCAGTTCATTTAGTGAGTTTTCGCACCTGCGATGTATTTTTCGCAGGTGCGGTCCAATTAGCTGCAGGTGCGGTCATCGCTGGGCAGAGAGTTTATATTCGAGGGTTTGTTCATTTTCACGCCATCTTTTATTTTGAGCTCATGAGAAAGCGATTCTTTGACGGATTTTCAGAGGAATCTTGTGGATAATGATTTCTTACTCGAATTTTGTTTTATTGCATTAATATATTGTGGTTTTCCTCATTTAATCAAGGAGTTTGAGAGTAAAAGTTTGGAAATGGGAGGAAAAGTTCCCCAATTGAAAATCCGAGATTTGAGTGAGATTTTGACGTCGGATTTTGATGATTCTTGTTCGAGTGTTCTCATAAATGAGCGGGTGTTCATAATTTGTAAATTTTACCCAATTTCGAGATGTGGGCCCGGGATACTTTATGTGTGGTTTTCCTAATTTCGTTTCTTAGCTTCGAATTTATTAGTTAAACTAGTTTCTTGTAGTATTATTTACCCGATGCTATTGATTTGATTAGATTTGGGCCATTTGGAGTTGGATACTCGTGGCAAGATCGTGCTTTCAAGTTTGATTTGAGCGGTTGAGGTAAGTATCTTTCCTAACCTTGTGTGGGGAAATTTCCCTTTAGGATTTGAGTCTTCTATGTTGGTGTTAGTCCGTGTACACGGGGTGACGAGTGCGTGCTCAGACTTATTTGCGGAAAATTTTGCCCTTTTGGAATCTTAGGTCCTTATAGTCGCTGAGTATGAATTGTTCTTGACATGATTGAATTTCCAAATTTCTAGTTTCATCTTTACTTTCCTAAATGTAGGATTTCTTACTTTTGGATTTACTCCTCTTGCATATCTGAAGAATTTACTCATTTTTACTGTCATGCTAGATCCTCTTAACTGCTTATCTCAAATTGTTATTATTTTTATCTCATCCTATAACTATTTTTTTGGTCTTAGCTGAAGTTATGATTATTCTCCTACTGTTTGTCCTTAAGTGAAATTGTTGAATATCCTCGTAACTGCTCAACCTTAAAAAAAGTTTAGATATTATATACCTTAGTCGACTTGTCCTTACTTGGAATTATTTGACGTGTTTTCTTCTTGTTGTTGATTTGAATTTGTGGAGTTTTTTGCTTGTCTTATTTTCCCTGGTCAAGTTGTTCCCTTTTGCACTTAGTATTTTGTGCCGTGATTATTCCTTGTGAACGATATTCTACTGTTTCTTTGTGAATTGAAGTTCTTGTATTGATTTATTCGATGTATCTTGTGTCATTGTCCTGGTTGCTTTGTATTTAATATGGTGATGTACGAGTTTTCTGCCGTGCTATAATTGTTGTCTTTGGTTGTTGCATTGCATATTTAAATTGGGACTACGGACGTATTCCGGGAGCTTTCCCCCTGTACTGCATATTTAAATTGAGACTATGGACGTATTCCGGGAGCTTTCCCCATTTACTGCATATTTAAATTGGGAATACGGACGTATTCCGGAAGCTTTCCCCATGTACTGCATATTTAAATTGGGACTACCGACGTATTCCGTGAGCTTTCCCCGTGTACTGCATTGCATATTTAAATTGGGAATACGGACGTATTCCGGGAGCTTTCCCCTGTACTGCATTGCATATTGACGGAATCCCGCTTGTTTTTATATTGAAGAAAACTCTGTCTGAAGGAAAATTATTGAAAAATTAAAGCTTAAAGGCATTTACCTTGAAGGAAACTATGTTGCAAGGTTATTATTTTTCCAAAGGTATGTTTGCAAAGCATTTATTTGAAGGAAATTATGTTTGAAAAACATTTACTAGAAAGGTACATTTGAAAAGCTTTTATATAAACTTGCGGTTGAAAAGTTTCACTCGAGGATTTGACCAACTGTCACACCTCCCTTTTTGTACGCCCCAAAGGGGTATGGGAGTTTTTCCACTTAATGTGACA
>ML344603.1:0-14279 GCA_005239505.1 Nicotiana paniculata | reverse complement strand
TAGAGTTCCAGCATATTATGATGGAAGTTCATACACGGGTGCTCCAATCTCTAGTATATTATGTTGAAACTTTCTGTGTGCTGGAGTTACAACATAATATGCTGGAAGTTCATACATGTGCACTAACCCCAATATATTATACTTGAACTTTTCGTATTGCAGCAAAATAATGACTATTCTTCAATGACTTTACAAACACTAGCTACTTTTCAATTATAAATTCAAAAACTGACTAGCCCATATTATTTTCACCAAATTAAACATCAAGAGCCACAATGAAGGAATCAAACCGTTGTGGTTTCAGTATAGTGCTAGTTGAGGACTTCTTTCGATTTAATTAGAGGTGACAAATAAATGGGTCGGGTTAATTAAAAAGGGTAACGAAACAAATCGATAAAAAGGTCATGCGTCTAGTGTTATTGAGTTTATTTTTTATCTTTCTCGTATTAACTATCCATCATTTCTTACCAAATTTATTTAAAATTTTAATTAAGTCTATTTTTTAGACTAAGCTAAACAAATATCTACATAGATTGCTACATGACAGATTTTAAAAATAATTTGAAGCGTGTATTATACGCACTAGTCAGAATGCGACGAGGGGATTTTATTACGAAGGAAAACATAGTTCAGGGGGTTTTCGGCCGGGATATGCAATAGCTTAGGTAGACAACTGACAAAAATTGTATAGTTTAGGCGTACTTAGGGTATTAACTTTTCTTAAAAAGTAAAAAGTTTATGATATAGTCACATTTTTCATTTTTATCGGTCCTAATTTCTTTATTTCCCACTTTTCATATAGTGCTTGACCAACTATTTGTTCAGTAGGTAAATGACATATAAACTTCCTTAATCTTAATGGTTTTTATTCTTTGATTTTTTTTTTTGGTTAAGAAATACTGGTTAATAGTGTTTCTTATATGAACTTTCGTCATATATATAGTACCAACTTTTGTTTTAAACATAAATAATCAATGTGACCTAAAATTAATCTAGTCAAAAGGAGTATAAATCGATCGGGTTTAGTAAAGTTTTATATATGGTTAAGTTTTCAGCATTCTTTTCACTTACGTTGTAGTATTAATGTCCCTTCTTGTTTCAAACGATCTATATATTGTTTACCTCGAAAATATGAGTAACAATTAAATTTGATTTGTGATTTGAAAGATGCATGATCTAGTTCAGTACCAATTATTAAGCAAGTCATATAAGATGTAAATGAAAGGAGTTAATGAACCAAACCAGTGTTACTTAAGCAGCAGTGATCTCGAACTCAGTGACCTCGAGGGGAATCAAGAATAATAAAGCAATAATAAAGTTTAAAAATCAAATTCTGATGAACAATGAGCGAAAAGTNTTTAAAAGAGAATACTTTTGAGTGAACAATTTCTTACAAGTCTTTCTCAAAATCCTTAACTTCGGGGAAATAAGCAACATGTAACGTTAATTCATTAAGCATATAGTTCATATCAAGTAAAACACAAAGCATGATATGGGCCTACCTACCCGGACATAATAGTAATAGTCGCTACGTACGGATTCTCGTCACTTTGTACGTACGTAGCCCCCACAAATTATCACATATAGCATTTAAATCACCTAGGGGGACAATTTCCCCCTTACAAGGTTAGAAAGGAGACTCTCCTTGCGTCGAATTTACTCCCCGGACCGAGAACGCGCCAGAAACTCCAAACCCTACACCCGAGGACTCGAAACTAGCCAAATGTTATACAAATACATTAATTCATATTCAAAGCATGGAACTCTCCTATTACTTACCAAATTCACCATTCTTGAAGAAAATCTAAAATCCGACCACGGGCCTGCATGCTCGGATTCCAATAATTCTCGAAGGAAACACTCACCCATAGCCTAAGGATCATTAATATACGATTTTTACTTGATTTCATAGCAAATTCACGAGTAAATTCTCAAATTATCGAAAGGTAGATTACTACCTAATTCTTGATTTTTCACTAATTATGTGATTAAACTTAACTAGGAATTCATGCATGAAGCTAATATTAGAGTAGAATTTACTTACCTTCAATAACCAAGTCGTTTGCCCCTCTAAAATGGTGGAAATGAGAGTATATTCTCTATCAATGATTAGTTGATCTTT
The DNA here is from genome assembly GCA_005239505.1 of Nicotiana paniculata. Lineage (NCBI taxonomy): Eukaryota > Viridiplantae > Streptophyta > Magnoliopsida > Solanales > Solanaceae > Nicotiana > Nicotiana paniculata. The sequence goes on along the minus strand of ML344603.1, from coordinate 12,157 downwards.
ACAAATGATTGGGGTCTCCTTTATATAGGAGGGGAAACCTTAAATAAGGTACATTACTATTTACAATAAAGAATCCTATTGGGGACGGCTGTGTAACCGGCTAGTACGGATTTGTACTAATTCGTACAAATATATTCCGAAATTTACCCCTTGATCTTCGTGCCGTTGAGAAATTCCCGCTCATTTTGGTACAGATTCATAACGGCACTATTGCGAGGTAGATCATATTCAGCCCTCGATTTGATCCCTGAAGTATGCACTTTTTAGCTAGACTTGATTCCGACTTCGATTCATTCGAACTCGGGCTCAAGGTACTAACTTGGACTCCGAAATCAGGCTCCCTTGATATCGATCGTATACAGATAGTCTCCGCGTTTCTTAGAATGAAATTACAAGAAACGATTTGAATCTTCGATTTTTCGAAGTCCCCGATGGTGACATCATGACCATGACGTAAGTGTTGAAGCGACCGAAGCGTCCCATCGGTTCGCTTCCCCAAAACATTAAACGTATGTCAGTGACGGTCGGCCACTAGCATTACTGAATATTTGTCGACTTTCTCTATATATATTCGGTTATCTTCCTCATTAAGGACTTTTGCCTTTACTTGCAACTCCTCATTTCTCTCTATCTTCTCCACTTCCGCCACCAGTTCTTCCGCCTTATCAACCCTAAAACCGCCAAGACTTACTTCCTTCTTCCTTCTTCATCTAAAATTGATGGCAAAAACTTCCAAATTTGTTCCTCAAAAAGAAGGATCTTCCTCTCGTCCGGTCGGCGGCAAACCGCCGACGCTCCATGAGATTGTACCGGGCGGTTGCTCCTTAAAAAATGACTTTACGGTCGAGAATCCTCCCGATGTCCCTAGTCGTCGTGAGCATGCTTCGAGGTACATATGTTCGATTGTGAGAAAACACCTCGACGCTGTGAGAAGAGCGTGCGGCTGGGAAGAGAAGGTCGTGGTATAGATCCCTTCTCGTGAAGAAGACATCACTACTTACGTAAAGGGGTTCTTATGTGTGTACATTTATCCCTTTATGTTGGGTCCTCTCGACCCAATCGTGCTCGAGTTTTGCAGAAGATACCAAGTCACCCTGGGCCAAATTCATACGCGTTTTGGAAGATAGTAATAATGCTAAGGTTCTTTGTCGACAAGGCCGAGGGGCTCGAGTTTACCCTTATCCATCTCATCCGCTTATACTAGCCTCACCGTTTTTGAGGTTTGATCAAACTTCAATGCTGATCGACCAAATCCTTCTTTGCCAGCAATGACGAAGACAAAGATCGAAGTTGGATGAGCTGGTTCATCCGGGTGAGGACCATCGACGTCATTCCCGAGGAGTACATATTGTTCCCTGAGAAATGGAACTTTGAACGTGAGTGGAACCCTTTTCCTTAGTTTTTTTCGTAGTTTTTGCTAAGCTTCGCGTAATATTCTTTTCCTTTTTCCGCAGCGGTTCTGTGGATGCCCAATGCGATCCTCGACCTTGAGGACTGGGTTCTTAAACTAGCCGCCACCTCGTCGTACGACAAACGCAAGTGGCGAGACTTGTCGAAGGGCATGTGGGAAGCAAAACACCATGGTTTGTGTTTCGATATTATCTTACTTATTAAGAATGCTTCTCTTATTAGGACTTAACCTTATTGTTGCAGGCATTGGAGAGTTTTCTGAGATGAGTCTGCCCTCTCCCGGGGTAGACATTGAATCTTCAATTTCAAAGACAAAAAGGGACAATAAGAGGAAAAGGCCTTCGAAGTCCGCGGATATCCCGAACAATGCGGAGCCCGCTCGGAGGCACAAGAAGGGAGTCATTATTAATGTAGACATAGACCCTATCAATCAGCTTATGAATGATGAAGACGACGAGGTGGAGGGTTCGTATTTGGTGGCCCGAGTTAGAAAATCCACCTAGGTTGCACAACTTGTTAAAATAGAAGCCTCTATTCGCGAAGAAGGGACTTCGAAAGAGAAGAAGGACGAGGGCCCCGCACCATCTGACGTTGTGGTCGTTTCCCAATCTTCTGGTAGCGCTCAAAAAGGAACAAATGCTGGAGCTCCTGTGCCCGATTAGAGCGCCTCGGGGGATCTCCCCGAGGCCGTGACAACAGGTCATTCCCCGTCGCTCCCTGCCTATTTCGAGGATGCTATTAGGGATGCTCGGAACCTGAAGATGCCCAAGTTAAGCGGAGTCCCAAGTGAAGAAGACCCTTTCCAGGGTTGCTTTGCTGGGGTTGATAAAGCCGATCTTTCTGGTGCAACCTCGACCTTTGAAGAGACCCAACATCTTTTCTCCAATGTATGTTCTAGTAACATTGCAATTTCTTTAATGTTACAATTTCCTCCTTTGCTTAACTGATCATTCCTTTCTTCTCTGCAGGCGTTCAAGAAATTTAAGGCCGAGCTAAGTCAATGTGAGGCCGAGCTGCACAATTCGTTGGGCGAAGAGAAAGCCCTAAGACTCCTTTGCGATAAAAAGGAGGAAGAGCTGAAAAACTTTCGATCGGAATTGGCCAAGGCTCGTGAATACGAGGATGAGCTGGAGAAGCAGGTAACCATTGTTTTGAAAGAATACGGGCTTCCTCTCCTGTCTTCGGAGGCTAATACTTCAATGTCTCAGCTGCAGCAGAAGGTGGAGATGCTGGAGCGGCTTCGAGGTGAGGTCAACCAGGTCAACGCCGAGTGAAATAAATGGAAAGAGAAGATGGACATCCTGGCTGCGGCGAAAGAAACTGCACTGGCGAGAGTATCTGCAATCGAGATCCAGATTCGGAATGCCCAAGAGAGCATTTCGATCCAGGCTGGTAGAATTGTTGAGCTCGAGGACGGTCTTGCAAAGGCCGAGGCCAAAGCTGCGGAAGTCCGGGCCGAAGCCAAGAAGATACAGATCACGACTAACAGAACAGTCGCCGTATATTTGAAGGATACCACAACTAATCAAATGGAGCTGAGAGAAGTTGTTGTTTGGGAAAAGCAAAGTAATGACTACGCCCGGTGCCTATCTTGTAGGGAAACTCTCGAGGAGATCCATGCCAGGGGCTTCGATCTCTCTGAAGAGATAAAACAGGCTAAGACAGATGAAGCTGATGCCAAATTCGTTCTCACCTCCGATGATGATGATGATGTTGAAGAGGACCAAGATGGATCCAAAGGTGAATAGGAGATCGAAGGAGAGGCTATTCCCGGGGAAGAGGCTGGTCCCGAGGGAGAGACAGATCTGAGAGAAGACACTGGCCCGGGGGGATGCCCCCCGGTGTAGATAGGAACTTTTTCCTATCTTTTTGTGCTTTTTTTTTTTTTGTTCAACCCCTTTGTAACACCCTTTGTATATATAAAAAAAGGAGTTTCCTTGATTATTTTCTTAGTCTTCAATTTTCTGCAAAGTTTGCTTCATTTTTGTTGTATGCAGAATTGACTTTTGATGTTATATCTTTCAGTAATTAGGTAAGAATCGGCTCAAATTCGGGGTAAGATAAACCCTTAGGTTTATTTATAGAATACTTCTTAAGGTTTTATCCTCGAGCTAAGCTTTAAGTTGGTTTGACGCGAGCTACGGGTAATGGGACCCTTGAGTCCGAGCTGAGTAAGAGTAAGGTCTCGAACTCCATATGCTTCGGCCCTTATGCTCTTTAATATTGACCCTTATTCTCTTTAATATCGGCCCTTAGGATCTTTTAGGTCGGCCCTTAGGATCTTTAGGTAGGGCCAATTCAGCCTCTAAAGCGGCTATAGTTTTTCCCTCTTTTTGGATAAAAGACTTAGTGGAAATTTTGGTATGCCTTAACATGTGTTTTTTGTACCCGTTGGGTTTTTTGAAGGTTCGATCGATTGGAACCTCGTTTGTAATTTGTTGTGTAACGATAATTGGACCTCTTGAGGTTGTTTCGAAGGCTGATATTATCAAAACGTCTACATTATTCGAGGGCTAGTGTTATCGAAGCCCTTTATCATTTGTTTTTGCCAAAGGGTATCTTGATTTAACCGGTTTTTCAAAGTGTTTGAAGGCCTTTAATTGTATGGCGGAAGTCGGACATCTCCGAGCCGCATTATTATGGTCGTAGCCTTTTCATGTGACCGTAGTCTTTAATATGGCTGTAGCCTTCGGGTATGTCTCTTGGACTTTTTTTCGGTAATCTTTGAACTTGTTCAAAAGGTTAGTCCCTGAGTATAGTGGCCTTGGCCTTTATATCGAGGGGATTCCTCTTAGAGGTCTTATGAGTTCGAGTTTTCGATTATACGGATGTGTTAACTGTCGATGACAATCCCCGAATTTTTGGGGTGCGTTTGCGCTCTGGATTTTGAGCCGTTTCTCGTAAAATTATAAGTATGAAGCTCGTATAATAGTAGACTTCTTTGAGACACAAAGTGTTTTGATATAGCAAGAATTCTTCTTTGAATAATTGATACATGCATACATGTTTTGCCGTCGGAGGCTCGACTATTCTACATGGACACGATTCATTTGACCGTTTGGACCATTACAAAGTTCTCCAATCAAGGCCCTCTTTGGCGTGAAGCATTTTTGTGAGCACGTAATTTTTTACCATACTTGGAATTTTTTCTACACTTTTTAGTATGTAAATAATTTTAAGTTTAATCTACATATTTTAACCTTTATTTCATTGTTTTAGTAAGTTTATCTAAGAAAATTAAAAAAAAAAATTATATGCTCTTGAGTTTAAAATATTTAGCTAGTATTTTTATTTTTATTTTATATTTTTTAAAAGAAATTTGAAAACAAAAAGAAAGCGAGAGCCAATGAGTCATTTCTATGTGGCAAGATTCTTTCTTATCTTTTGTAACAAACTCACATGCCATACACACTCTTTTTTCTTGGCCACCAATTAATCCCTATACCTACTCCTATATAAACACACACAAATACACAAAAGAGGGGAGAACCTAAGCTGAAAACGACCAAGTGAGAAAATTAGAAAAAAAAAGAAGGGGAAAACAGGCGATCTTCTTCCTCTAAGAACGAACATCCCTTTCTGCCTAAAAGAGACAGCAGCTCCTTCTTCTTCAACCAAGCAAAATCATTACCTAAAACTAGCCATGAAAATGCTGCCAAAGGCTTCACAAAAAATAGCATAAACGCTGTTGATACATGATTTCAAGATCAGAAAGACAGCAGATCAATCAAAGCAAAATGAAGTTAGTTAGTTAGTTAGTAGTTAAAAGTTAGTTAGAAGCAGTTAGTTGGAGGGAAAATTAGTTACAAGAAATCTGTTAGGAGTTAGCTGGTATGCTAAAATGTAATAGCTATAAATGATTGTAAGATACATTGTGAGATTTATGAATACACATTACATCTTTTCTCTCTCTCTCTCAATCTCTCTTTTCTCTTCCTATCTCAAAGTCTAATTCCTAATTGTTTCCTCGAGCAATCCTGGAGCAGTGATGTAATCCTCGTGTTCCTTGTGAATTCCTGCAATTATGTAACATTGGTATCAGATCTGTTTGATCCTTGGAAGCTATGGCAAAAGGGACACGATCCACTGATGGTGCAACGGAAGACAACTCTTATTTTTGTGAATTGATGCAGAAGTTGATAGCTGATGTAGGAGCGTTATCAGGTGAAGTATTATCTTTGAAACAATTAGATCAAACTGTAGTCGAATTGAAAGAGCAGATGAACAATTCGAAGGAACATCAGAGAGACAAAGCTCCATTAACAGATGATGAAGAACCTTCTGAAGCTAGGTCACATAGAGAAAGAAGTCCTACGAGTTGTAATCACCATAACTCTAACTTCTCTAGGTGTTCTAGAATGGAGTTTTTACGGTTCAATGGAGATGATCTGAGATCATGGCTATTCAAAATCGAGCAATTCTTTTCTATGGAAAAAGGTAGATTCTGAAGAAAAGATAGAAGTTGCTGACTTACAATTGGAGGGAGAAGCGATCCAATGGCATATCTCTTTCATTAGATACATACAGTACTTGCAACCTTCTACTTGGAATGAATATGTGATGGCATTAGTTGAAAGGTTTGGAGCTGACTTTGATGATCCAATGGAGGAAATCAAAAAGATCAAGCAAACTGGGAATGTTAGGGACTATCAAGCTGTCTTTGAAAGAAACATGAATAGGGTGAGATTATCTCAAGAAAATGCAATCAGTTGCTTCATAGGGGGATTGAAACATGAGTTGAACATTGCTGTGAAATTGACCAACCCAACAACTCTGTCTCAAGTCTATAGAACAGCAAGGATGCATGAAGTATACCTAACTGCCACTAAGCAACAGTCCTATGCAACAAGTTCTTCAACAAGGAGGTATTCAGCCCCAAGCAACAGTGGTAAGCCTCTATTACCAACTCCTAATTCTGGCAATTTTGTCTATAATAAGGGCTTTACCAAGAGAAAAGTAAGCATAGATGAAATGAATGATAAGAGGGCAAGGGGATTGTGTTATTTCTGCAATGAAAAATATGTACCAGGTCATAGATGTAACTCTTCTAAACAGTTATATCTATTGGAGTTAAATGAAACATAAGGGGTGGTAGCTAGTGAAGAAGAGCAAGGGGTAGAGATTCAAGAGGAGGAAATTGAATTGATGGAACCAACTCAGGGTATGGAACAGATGGAAATATCCATCCATGCTTTGAATGGGTCATTGGGGTATAGAACCTTAAAGGTCACAGGTTATCATGCAAAGAAGGCTTTAAATATATTGATCGACACAGGTAGCTCACACAACTTCATAGATCCTGAATTGGTCAGGCATCTAGGGTGTACCATAAAGTCGACCAAACCTCAATTAGTAGCTACTGCTAATGGGAAAATGATGGTAGATCAACTATGTACAATAACTTGGCTATTACAAGGAGCTGAGTTTTCAGCAGAATTCTTGTTGCTACCTCTAGGTTCATGTGGAGTAGTGTTAGAAGTACAATGGTTACTAACACTAGGGGATATTAAGATGAATTTTAGAAAACTAACTATGGAGTTTTGGTACAAGGGAAGGAAACACCTTCTAAGGGGGGCTGGTAATCAAGTGAAGGTACAAGAAGTTAATAAACTGGTTAAGAATGCAGGGGATTTGTCTCGATTATGTATGATTCAAGTGATACCCATGGGGGAGATAGAAGAACAATGGCATGCTATGAAAACTAAGGATGAACCAATGACATATGGTAGATTAGCGAAATTGTTGGATGAATATACGGAGTTGTTTGCAGAACCTAAGGGATTACCTCCTACGAGAGGGGTTTTTGATCACAGGATTGTTTTACAACAAGGAACGGAACCTGTAAATAAAAGACCCTATAGGTATCATTCTGTAAAAAAGGATATCATTGAGAAGCTTGTACAACAAATGCTAGACCATGGCATCATTCAATCGAGCTGCAGTCCTTTTGCTTTACCAGTGGTATTGGTAGGGAAGAAAGATGGCTCATGGAGATTATGTGTAGATTATAGAGATCTGAACAAGCATACTATCAAGAACAAGTTTCCTATTCCTATTGTGGAAGACTTGTTAGATGAGCTGGGGGGTCTAAAATCGTTTCTAAGATAAACTTAAGATCAGGGTATCATCAACTTAGAATGGCAGCATAATACGTGCCTAAGACTTCTTTTAGAACACACTCGGGCCACTTCGAGTACTTAGTAATGCCTTTTGGGTTATCTAATGCTCCTGCAACATTTCAAGGGTTGATGAAATTTGTTTTTCAAAAGTTCCTTAGAAAATATGTACTGGTTTTCTTTGATGATATACTGATATACAGTAGCAACATGGAAGAACGTTTGATGCATTTGAGATCTGTCTTTGTGGAAATGAACAAACACCAACTCCTTGCAAAGAAAAGCAAGTGTTTCTTTGGGGTGAAAAAAATCGAGTATCTAGGACACTTTATCACACCTGAAGGAGTTTCGACTGATCCTCAAACGATAAAGGCAGTCCAATATTGGCCTACACAAATAACACTCAAGCAGCTAAGGGGGTTCCTAGGTCTAGCTGGTTATTACAGAAGATTTATAAAGGGATTTGGGTTGATTAGTAAACCCTTAACTGAATTGACTAAGAAGAATGGGTTCAAGGGGTCTGATGCAGTAGACACATCTTTTGCAGCACTGAAAAAGGCTTTAACTGAAGCTCTTGTTCTAGCTTTACCTGATGTTACAAAAACTTTCATTGTAGAAACTGATGCAAGTGGGCAGGGCATTGGAGCAGTGTTAATGCAAGAAGGACACCCCATAGCTTTCATTAGTAAAGCTTTATCACCAAGGCATGCAGCCTTATCAGTGTATGATAGAGAATTATTAGCTATGGTACATGGAGTCACTAAGTGGTCTCAATATTTGTTGGGACATAAGTTCATTATCAGAACAGATCAGAAAGCTTTGAAGTACCCTATGGAACAATCATTACATACTAATTCACAGTTGTTGTGGCTCACCAAGTTGATGCCATTTGATTACTCAATTGAGTACAAGAAAGGAGTGGAGAATAGGGTTGCTGATGCTCTTTCTAGGATGACTGGGGCTGAGTTGTTGACATTAATCATTTCATCGGGAGATACTGGATTTTTCCAAGCTATAGTGGATAGTTGGAATGCTGATCCAGAATTGAAGCTACTTTTGGAGGAGCTACAAAGGGATGCATCGACTCACAAACAATTTACTTGGTCTCAAGGACAGTTGAGAAGGAAAGGCAGATTGGTGATTGGAAATGATCACCAATTAAGAGAAGCTATTATCAACTTATGGCATGCATCACCTCAAGGAGGACATTCAGGGGTTGAAGCTACACTAAGGAGACTCCTCACACTATTCTACTAGAGGAACATGAGGAAGGAAGTGAAGGAATTTGTATAGAAATGTGATATTTGTCAAGGAAATAAATCGGATTTAGCTGCTTATCCAGGTTTATTGCAACCTCTACCTATTCCAGAAGTAGTATGGTCTCAAATAAGTATGGATTTCATTGATGGTCTACCCAAATCAAAAGGGTATGAGGTTATCCTAGTTGTCGTGGACAGGTTGAGCAAATATGGCCATTTCATTCCTTTGAAGTACCCTTATACTGCCAAATCTGTAGCTCAAGTGTTCCTTGACAATGTAGTGAAGTTACATGGACTTCCTGAGGCTATCACTAGTGATAGAGAGCCAGTATTCCTTAGTAAATTTTGGCAGGATCTGTTCTCATTACAAGGGGTTCAATTAAATACTTCATCTTCTTATCATCCTCAATCGGACGGGCAAACAGAGGTTTTGAACAGAAGTTTGGAGACATACTTGAGGTGTTACTATAATGATGATGCTACCAACTGGTATTCTTGTTTATCTATGGCTGAGTATTGGTATAATACTTCATTTCACTCAGCTATACAGACAACTCCTTATGAAGCATTGTATGGTCGACCTCCTCCTTTACATTTTCCATATTTTCCAGGGGAATCAGCTTCTACTGAAGTTGATAACATGCTGATCAACAGAGAAATGAAGTTGCAACTGCTGAAACATCCTTTAAGGCGAGCACAACATAGGATGAAGCAGCAGGCTGATAGCCACACGAGTGATAGACAATTTGAGAATGGTGATTGGGTCTATCTTAAAATACATCCATACAAACAAGTAACCATTTCCAACCACTCTTCTCATAAGCTGGCTTCTAAGTACTATGGACCTTTCCAGATTCTTAGAAGAGTAGGTCCAGTTGCTTACACATTGTCGCTGCCTGCTGAAGTCCAAATTCACCCCCACAGTACATGTGTCATTATTGAAAAGGTGCTATGAACTGCCATCACAAATTGCTTATCCTCATATCCTTGATTTAGCAAGTCCATACTATCCTGATCCTGAGGTCATTTTACAAAGACGGATGCTAAAGAAGGGAAATAACGTTGTTGCCCAGGTCTTGGTTAAATGGAAGGGACTTTCGAGTGAGGATGCTACTTGGGAGTTTACCTCAGTCTTACAGACCAGATTTCCTTCCTTTGATCCTTGTGGGCAAGGATCTTCGATTGGGGGGAGTATTGATACATGATTTCAAGATAAAAAAGACAACAGATCAATCAAAGCAAAATGAAGTTAGTTAGTTAGTTAGTAGTTAAAAGTTAGTTAGAAGCATTTAGTTGGAGGGAAAATTAGTTACAAGAAATCTTTTAGGAGTTAGCTGGGATGCTAAAATGTAATAGCTATAAATGATTGTAAGATACATTGTGAGATTTATGAATACACATTACATCTTTTCTCTCTCTCTTTCAATCTCTCTTCTCTCTTCCTATCTCAAAGTCTAATTCCTAACTGTTTCCTCGAGCAATCCTGGAGCAATGCTGTAATCCTCGAGTTCCTTGTGAATTCCTGCAATTACGTAACAGCTGTCCCAAAACTTCATCTTCTTCACCAAAGCCTCACTACTTTTGGCCATGAAAATCAGTAGCCTTTAGCTATGTGAACCCAATTCCGTTACCACCTTAGAACCAGCTCCAAAACGCCCTTAAATCACCACAAAATCAGCCACGAGAAGCCACAAAAAATAGCTAGCTAACCATGTGAAATAGTCAAAATCAGTTGCCATCGAGTCACCGGCGAACCACCTAAAAGCATTACCTTAAACCAGACAATAAATCACTATTAAAACCTTTCAGTTTCATCTGAAATTGCTTGAAAAATCCGAGGCAAAACCCATTCAGAAGGTTCGGTTGTCGTCCAGTGCGAGGTCGTCCGAGCTCCGTCTGTTAGCTCTGTTCAATTTCCATGTTTTTGCATTGAGTTTGATATTTTGCAACTGTACCAGCTGGTTTGTTTGAAATTTCTTAGCAATACATTGAGAAAGCTTCAATGCTTCCTCCTTTCTTTTACTATTCTATTTCATTATATTTTAGATCCATGTTATTGATGCTTTACTTCTTCACTTACTCTCATGTGTGATTGCTTTTGTATTCTTAATATTATCAATGGAAGCGGGTTTTATGACATATTGGTACTAATATTTTTAATAGCAGAAAAGTATAAAGGTTTTAATTTTAGGAGATAGACAATTTTGATGCCGATGAACAATGAATTCTGTTTGGATTTGAGTTTTTTTGGTCATCTTTTCTTTATTGTGAGTTTATGGAAAGTTTGCACTGTTTTTTTTATGTATTTTGCTTAAAACATTTTGTATAGAGTTTGGTTAATCTTTTGAGTTAAGTTACGTGTAAATTTTGAGAATGAAGGCAAATTGATCATGTAAGGTAGTAATTGGGGGAAGAATTTTGGACTTAAAATAGTGTTTATCGTAGCCTTTTTTAGGCGCAATTAATAAATAAATCGTCGTGACTATGGGTACGGGTCTCGTGGCATGGTCACGATACGTAAATCCCATTCGTGTGTGCATTTCATGTGACCCGACCATAACTTATAATAATACTAAAATAAGCATGTTGCATATCGTGGGTACGATTCCCGTGACGCGGTTCGCAATGTGTACAAAAATAAACGGGTGCGCGACATCGCGACTCATTCAAACAATTCCCTAAATAATCCCAAGCGGTTCAAGGTAAATATGCACAATAGGTTCAAAACATGTATTAAATCAGATAACCAGGTTAATTAATAATAGTTGAGCGGTCGTGCTAAAACCATGGAACTCGGGAGTGACTCACACGTTCTCTCGGGTTAACAGAATTCCTTTACCGGTCTTCTGTGTTCGCGGACCAAAAAATAGAGTCAAATTTCCTCGATTTGAGATTTAAAATAAACCAGTGACTTGGGACACCATAAATTATTTCAAGTGGCGACTCTAAAACTAATAAACAATCCCATTTCGATTAATTTCACTTAAATTGGAAAACTCCCATATCCCTTATGAGAAAAAGGAGGTGTAACAGCTCTGACGACTCTGCTGGGGACAGAACCCAGAACCTCTGGTTCTGAGTTCAGAATTCGAGCTTAGAATAGGTGTTATGATTGGCTTTCATGATTGTCTGATTTCTTACGTGTTTGAGCCTAATGTGCTAAATGCCTCTTTTTACCGCTTTGATACTATGTGGACTATATATAAACTGTTGCGAAATCTTTCTTCTCTCTGAGTCTTCTAAATCTTCTGGGAAGTGCACGCTGGTGTGAATTCTTTTCAGTTAGTATCATACCCTAATTTAGAACGAGGATCGGATCAGTTACAAAGCTGGATGACCTTTTGGTTACCGGTACGCTGCCTCCCCCCCCCC
>ML344599.1:0-158002 GCA_005239505.1 Nicotiana paniculata | reverse complement strand
TTTGCTTCATCCATTCTCTCATAGAAAAGGACCCAAACTAGTTTGGGTTCTTAAGACTAACCCATGATTCTTTTGTAGGTTCACGTGAGAGGAGGCAGTCAAATTTAGTATTTGGATAGTGGATACTCAAAGCATATGACTGGGAACATGGAACAGCTCCTTTCACTTGAAAGTCTCAAAGGAGGAAATGTCTCCTTTGGAAACGGAAAGAAAGGTGAAATCATTAGGGTTGGTAAGTTAGGTAAGGATGACAAACAATCCATTGAATATGTGTATCTAATAGATGGCTTGAAATATAGCCTGATCAGTGTATCACAACTATGTGACAGAGGTAACCTGGTTGCTTTTACTTCCACAAAATGTTTTGTGATTAACCTGCTTACTGACAAGATTGTTTTGCAGGGAAAAAGAAGGAATAACATCTATGTCATAGACTTGTCCACACTGTCTGAAAATGAACTCACTTGCCTAAGTGTGTTGGACAGTGATCCCCTTATGTGGCACAAACGACTTGGTCATGCGAGTCTACTCAGCTTAACAAACTAGTCTCTAAGGACTTAGTGGTAGGACTTCCTAACATTAAGTTCAAGGAGGACAAATTTTGTGAGGCATGTGCCAGGGGGAAGAAGGTAAGGTCCTCTTTCAAAAGTAAGAAAATAGTCAGTACCACCAGGACGTTGGAACTGGTTCATATGGATCTATGTGGTCCTATGAGAACTTTGAGTAGAGGTGGTAAGAGATATGTGATGGTGATAGTTGATGATTATTCAAGGTTCACTTGGAACTTATTCCTGGTATCTAAGGATAAAGCATTTGATATGTTTACCTCATTTGTCAAGAAAACTCAAAATCAATTAGGACATCAACTAGCATCAATAAGATCTGACCATGGTACTGAATTTGAGAATGCTAAGTTTGTTGAGTTCTGTGATGAACATGGTGTTAATCATAACTTTTTTGCTCCTAGGACCCCACAGCAAAATAGGGTTGTTGAAAGGAAAAAATAGAACTCTTGAAGACATGGCAAGAACCATGCTTCTATCTAGCAAACTACCTCACAGCTTCTGGGCTGAAGCAATAAACACTGCTTGTTACATAATCAATAGATGCATGACCATACCTCTGGTAGAGAAAACTCCCATGAATTACTTAAAGGGAGAAAGCCCAGCATATCGCACTTTAGGGCTTTTGGATGCAAGTGTTTTGTACACAATAATGGCAAAGATTCCAAAGGAAAATTTGACCCCAGAAGTGATGAGGGAGTATTCTTGGGATATTCATCACATAGTAAAGCTTATAAAGTGTATAATAAAAGAACTATGTGTGTAGAATAAAGTATACATGTTGTCTTTCATGAAACTAAAATTCTTGCTGAGAGACAAGAACCTGAAGATGAGGAGCTTGGACTGGTAAAAAGCAGTGATCACACTGAAGCAAACATGAAAGATGGAACAGGTGATGGACCAGGTTCAACTACCCCAAACATCATGACAGGGGGAATTCAACATATGCAACCTGGCCCTGATCCTACTCCACAGCAACAAGACACCATGGAATCGTCTAGGAATGAACAACTGGTACTTAAACCACACAGATATCAGAGTTCTCACCCTCTTAAGAACATCATAACAGATTTGGCATATCAAAACAAGATCATCTTTGAAAAATCTGTGTGTGTTTGATGCCTTTTTATCCATGATCGAACCAAAGAACATTGGGGAAGCCTACAAGATGCTGATTGGGTAAATGCCATGCAAAAAGAGCTGAATCAGTTTGAAAGAATTCAAGTATGGCACTTGGTACCCAGGTCACTAGAAAGATTAGTGATTGGCACCAAGTTGGTCTTCAGGAACAAGCTCGATGAGGATGGAACTGTTACAAGGAATAAGGCAAGATTAGTTGTTCAAGGGTATAGTCAAGAAGAAGGAATTGACTATGATGAGACCTTTGCCCCAGTGGCAAGACTGGAGGAAATTAGACTTCTTATAGCATTTGCTGCACTCATGGAATTCACTCTTTATCAGATGGATGTTAAGAGTGCCTTTCTCAATTGCTATCTGAAGGAAGATGTTTTTGTCAAGCAGCCTCCAGGTTTTGAAAGCAAGGAGTCACCTGACCACGTATACAAACTCAACAAGGCTCTATATGGTCTCAAACAAGAACCAAGAGCATGGTACGAACAATTATCAAAATTCCTGCTAGAACATGGGTACAGACGAGGCAAAATTGACAGTACCTTTTCTTAAGGGAAAAGGGTAAGGATCTTCTAGTTTTGCAAATATATGTGGATGATATTATATTTGGGGCGACTTCTGAAAATTGAGCATGGAATTTGCTATGCTAATGGGAAGTGAGTTTGAGATGAGTATGATGGGTGAGCTAAACTTTTTCCTAGGCTTGCAAACTAAGCAAAACCCAAATGGAACAATGATCCACCAACAAAAGTATGTGAAAGAATTGCTCAAGAAGTTTAAAATGGAAGACTCAAAAGAAATAGACACTCTCATAGCCACAGCTACAAAATTGAATGTGAATGAACCCGGTTCATCTGTTGATCAGAAGCTATATAGAGGGATGAGTGGGTCTCTATTATATCTCACTACCAGCAGACTTGATATTATGTTCAGCGTGAGATTGTGTGTTAGGTTTCAGGAAATTCCAAAGGAGTCCCACCTCACTGTAGTGAAAAGAATTTTGAGATATCTGAAAGGCACCATTGATTTGTGTCTTTGGTATCCTAAAGGTAGTAATTTCGACCTTGTAGGATATGATGATGCTGATTATGCAGGTTTCCTGGTTGACAGGAAAAGTACTTCAAGCATTTTGGGCTCCTGCCTTGTCTCTTGGGCCACCAAGAAACAAAATTCAGTAGCCTTGTCTACTGCTGAGGCTGAATATGTGGCTGCAGCCTCATGTTGTGCCCAATTGCTATGGATCAAGCAACAACTCATGGATTTTGGTATTGATGTGGGATGCATTCCTGTTTTCTGTGATAGCACTAGTGTTATTAGTATGACGAAGAACCCGGTTCATCACAAGAAGACTAAGCACATAGATGTTAGGCACCATTTCCTAAGGGATAACTATGAAAAGGGAATGATCTCAATAGAATTTTGTGCTACTGATCATCAAATTGCTGATGTATTCACTAAAGCACTTAGTAGGGAGCATTTTGAGAGAAACATGATGGAATTAGGGATGATTAAGATCACCTGACTGAAAAAAATGGAAAAAAAATGAAGAAAAAAAAATTGGCTAGAAAATTTTAATTAGGTACTTAATCATATTAATAATTGCTCAGCATCATGAATTTATTTCCATACTCTTGTGCCATGTATTAATATGATTCCCTGGATACTAATGATGTTTATCTATCTTTGTAAATTGAGACAATTTAAAGATTTCTAATAGGATGAACCTGGTTCATCCATGCTGATTCATCTGACTGACGAGGTACGTACTCTTCTCCATATATTAATTCAATTACAGTCATACATGATCAGGATTCTTTTCATAATTGGTTCAAATTCAAATACTTTGTTCTTACCCAAATTGAACCAGTTTCAAGAAGTCCAGTCTTCACTTAATTAGCCTAGTTTTAGGGTGAAATTAAATGTCTAATCAATATCAGTCCTTAGGCGGTTAGACTCCTACTCGAGTACATATTCTGCAGTTTGAAATCTCCCTAGCCACATCTTATAAAAGGTCATCATTAATCTGCTCTTCATAAAGCAACCGTCGAACCAAGTTCAACTCATTCTACACAAATCAAAATTGATTACTCACCTTTTCTTCCTAACAATACATAATCATATCTTCACCACCACCCGCTTCTTCTTATCATTCATCACCTAATCGTGATTACGATGGAGAAAATTCTGAATCTGTATCTAATTATCCATATGTATACAGTTCTCAATCACCAAAAATTTTGTCAACCCCTGAAAATACACCCATTCCTGAACCCACTCCAAACCCTACTCCTGTCCCCAAGAATCGTCGTGTAAAAGTTCTTGCCCGGAAATTAGTTGCTTCTGGGACTAGGGAAAAATTCTTGGAGGATCTTATTAAAGCGGACAAAGGTACTAAGTCAGATTCATGCAGTGAATCTTTTAAATCATCCAATGAGGAAGACACACATGGTTCAACCAATTCTGAGAAAGGTAATCCTGAAATCAATTATGAATTTGCTTCTGCTCATAAAAGGTTCGTATTAGTTGGGTCTGTTATTGATGTTGAAGTGCCTATAAGACAGAGGGGTGGTAGAAAAGAAAGAATTATTGAGAGAGAGGGAAAAGAAGTTGAGAAGGGATCTGAGAAGGATGGTACCACGCTGGTTATCTGTGGTCCCATTCCTGAAATTGTTGGAGAAAATGTCACAGATTTAGGGGGGAGCATAGTTGAGGAGGCTGTAGCAGGTCTTGTAAGTCTGAAGAAAGGAACAGATGAACCTGTTTCATCTGGGGAAGAAACATTGGCTTAAAGGCTGAAGAAACTGGGGGAGTCCTATAACCCCAAGAAAAGGAGGATTCAGAAGTCCACGAAGTCAACTCACCTAGTTCCTTCAAAGAAAAGAAAAGTTTCTAAAGCTGTTGATGTTCCTGCTCCAAAAGTAAGAGCTACCGTAGCACTGTAAGAGATAAAGAAGAGAAATTGGAAAAAGGCTCTGAAAGAGAGCAAGAAGAAGAGGGCAGCAAAGGGAAAAGCGAAAGTTGGAGAGCCTGTTGAGGCTACTGAGATTGAAGAGAAGACGTTGGACCTGGTCCAACATGAGAAGCAGCCTGCTCCAGGTGTGGCCGAGACACCAAAACCCACAAAGGCTAAGGCTTCTTCAAAGAAGTCAGCTAGAATATCTGTCGCACCAACAAGAGCTATTAAGACGACCAGGGCCAAGCTAAATAAAGTGAAAATTATTGAAAAAGAGGATGATGATGCAGACTGGAGTGGAGAGGAGGAGAGGTGACTGACAGAGTTACCATGTTTGGAAAGAGAACAATACTGAAGGGTAAGCTGATGAAGGATCTAGAGGATCCTGGAATGCAATATCTGCTGGAAACTCTGGAGGTGCAGGGCTGGAAGGACATGGTCCTTCACATGGAAGGTACGCTGGTAAGGGCTAAGTTGGTAAAATTCATGGGAAATGCCATTGTCAAGGAAGGCAGGGTCACTTCCATTGTCAAAGGAATTGAAGTTTCCTTTGATGCTAAAGAACTGGGTGTTATTCTGAACATATCAGCTGAGGGCTATGAGGACTACACAAGGCAAAGATGGCCTTGTCTAGATGGGATGGCCTTGTCTAAATGGGATGGCCTCAGCAATCAACATCACCAGATTCTTCAGTGATAATGAGAAGGAGATTGAACCCAAGCCGGTCTACAAGAGTGAAATGAAGCCAGAACACAAGCTATTCTTCGAGTTCGTCATCAAGTTCCTACTACCCAGACAAGAAAGAAGGCACATTGCAAATTATATGGATCTGACCTTGATGGAGTGCTTGTATAGGGGAAAGAAAATCAATTGGCCGACTTTCATAATCCAACTCTTGGACAGAGTTATGAATGGAACCAAAGCACACGCAATTCCATATGGCTTCATTCTGACAGCAGTGCTTGCACATTTTGGGGTTTTAGTGAGGAAGGCTGCGATGGCTACTGTCAAAGACTATTTGGGAAGGAAACTTTGCTGACATGTGACTACAATGTCAATGTTCCTGTGGATGAACCTGGTTCATCTAGGAAGCAACCAGTCAACAGCAAAGTTATAACTCTGGTGCCAGAAAACGAGATCAAGGATATGGAGATCCTTCGTTTGAAGTCTCGTGTGATTGAGGTTGAAGCTGAGCGGGATGCTCTTAGGGATGAATTAGCAACGAAGAAAGAAAAGAACGAGGATGTTCTTAAGCAGATGCTTTCTCTCCTACAATCCAAGACCACAACCTCCTCTGCACCTTCCAATCCTTAGGATGTCCAGAGCTTCCAAAACCCCTCTTTAGACCAGTTGTTCAGTTTCTTCTATTTTTACTCTGTTTTTTGCTCATGGTTTTTTTGTGTTTGTTTTTCTGTATGGTGGTTGATGATCGTTACTAATCAATGAATTTTTCTTCTAGTTATTGACTTGTCTCAATTTCTTAGTTAGCTTACATTTATTGTCTTCTTGTGTTGATTAATCATGCTTTGCACCTGCAGTTGCCTCAGTGGCCATGAGTAATAACCAATAAATCTGGTAAGTCTATCATTTTGTAAACTTTTCGATGATGCCAAAAGGGGGAAGATATGTGCTGAACTTTTTCAAAAGTTTTTTCAAAGTTATATTTATAACCTAATGAACCTGGTTTCAGTATGATTAATGCTTAAAACCATACAAAGTGTTTGAAGTGTATAAAGGATTAAGAATAGAGTTTGTCATCATCAAAAAGGGGAAATTTATTGACCCATGTCACTGCATAGTTTTGAAGATTGACAAATGGCTGACCAGTTGAACCAGGTCCATCAGAGCACACATCTTGAACTGAATAGCTGGAACATGAACCGTATATGCATAGGAGATATTTGTGAATGTGAAATATCAATGAACTAAGAGATTGTCTCCTAATGCGAAAAGGTTGCAAACTGATGAGAAGATTGAAGTCGAATTCAGCAAGGAAAGCAACAAAAGAAAGGAAGTTGAGTTCGGTACGAATTTGTTCACCCAAGTAGAGTTGGACTAGAATTGGATGACAAGCTCAACAACTGACTCTATAAATACTCGATGTATTCTGCTGGAATTGAGAATGCACAAAAGCTGAAATTAATCAAAGTCTGAAAGCAAAGTTCCCAGAGTTATTTTGCTAGCAGAATCATTGTGCGATTTAAAGGCTACAGTTCAACTAGAAGAACCAGTTCCATCTGATTAATTATTGAGTCTAGTTGATTGTAGTAGGAGTTTTAATATTGTATCTTTTCAGCTTTCATAGAAGCAATTGTAATAGGTACGCATTGTTCAAGTTAGATTTAACTTGAAGTTTGTAGAAATTAGCTTGGGGCTAGTTACTACAAAGGGATTAGAGTTAGTCCTAGGATTACAAAAGAGTTTATTTTGTAAGTCCGTTTGGCTCAGAGTTTTTAGTGAAGAGTTTGAGAAAATCCTACTGAGGAGTAGGTCGTGGTTTTTTCACCTTTTGAGCCAGGTGTTTTCCACGTAAAAATCTCTGTGTTTTTACTTTACTGCTTTTAATATTCCGCAACAGTAGAAGTAAGTACATCAAGAAGAACCAGGTTCTTCCAGTTAGACAGCACTCGAAAAATTGGGTATCTCACAATTAACTTATATCATTGTGTGGTATTGGCGTCTAAAACATCAGTGTTCTTTTCTGTCATACTTAAGCTCTTTTGAGAGAATACCAATCGATAGTACTCTCACCCTTTGTGTTTATCCTTTTGCGCTTGTGCAGGCGTAGTAGAGGCCGTTTTGATGAGGGAACCCCCGCTTGGGGAAGCAGATACCCCAAAACCCGTTAAGGAGAAGAAGAGAAATAAGAAATTACCGATTGAGTCCCCGAATTCAAAGAAGGCTAAAGTTCAAAAGCCTGAGGTCGATTCAGTAGCCTTAACTTCGGAAGTGGCAGATAATCTTCGTGCTGAGGGCGAAGAGAAATATGACTTCCTGCTATTACTTAGGGGAAGAGGAAACGCGACTGCTTCGAAGCCTTCTGAGCCGACAGCTGTTGAACTGAAGGCTTCTGAACCAAAAGTTGTTGATGTTGCCCCACCTCGAGCTGAAGAAATTCTCAAAGGTGGGTCAAACGAAGTCCTTGAGTCGGCCAGCGGCCAAAACATGTCCCGAGTTGAGGGGAACCCAGTAGATGAACTCGGGGAGCCCAACTCTGAAGCTCCGCCAGGACCGTCATTCTCTCCAAGGATGATACGAGATGCCCAAAATATAGAAACTTCGGAGAGAATGACGTGTTCGAGGGATATTTTGTCGGGGTTGAGGAAGGCCCTGAACTTAATGCCTCTTTCGTTTTTGAAGAAGCTGAGAAGCTCTGTAAACAGGTAGTCTTTTGACTCCACAACCGTGCTTTGAGTTTTGGTTCTTGTTTTTCTGATTTCTTTCCTTTGTGTTTTTAGGCCATAATGCTTTACAATCAGGCCTTTTTCTAAGTCACAAGCTGAGTTGGCCCATTACGAGGAAGAGTATAGGAGGTTCTCATTGGAGGCGGATGAGTCCAGAGCTCTTTTCACCAAAAAGGAAGAGGAACTGCTCGACCTTCGGGCACGTTTGGAGACAATATCTCGAGAACGAGCCGATCTTGATGAGCAGGTAATATAGTTTTTGTATGTTTATTTTTGTGCTTGTTCAACTTTAGCATTTAATGGCTTAACTTGATTCTTGCAGCTTAAGCAGAAAAATGACTTGATGCGGGAGGGGCTTAGAGTCAGGGATACTGAGATCCTCGGGCTCAAGCGGCGTATGGATGAGGTAGCCTCCGAGAGAGATACTCCCCAAGAGAAGCTGACTTCGACTGAGCATAAACTTCAAGATGCAAGGGTAGAAAGCAGTAATTATAAGGATCTCCATACTGAATCGACTGTTGTGCTATCCACAGCCAAGTCCGAAGCCGACACACTAATATCTTTGTACCGGGAAGATTTTGTTTCTGCAAATGCTCGAGCCAGGAAGATATCTGAAGAGATCGATCTCAAGATGACTCGAGCCCTCGACCATGCTCGATTGGGATCTCGAAGACAGGCTCTCGAGGAAGCACATGCAGGGGGCTTCGATCTTTCTACTGAGATCGAAAGAGTGAAGACTTTAGGGGAAGAATCGGCGGCATTGCTTACTTCTGATGAGGCTTCATCTAGTGGCTCGGAGAGCATCGACGAAGATGAAGAATAAGTCCCCGAGGGGGAAGAAGCCGCTGATAAGCAGGGGGCCGAGGGTCTAACCATCGAAGGCACTACTCCTGAAGGGACTCCATCCGGTCAAGTGACTCCGACGGTATATGGAAGAATCTTCACTTTTTCGTCACTTCTTGTCTTTCCTTTTATTTTTTGGAATAAATTTTGATGCTTGGCGATAATCCATCCGATGTTCTGGACTTATAATATAAAACCCTTAGGTTTTTGTTCTTGATGAATAATCGATAACATGAGACCCCTTGAGGTCTAATCTTTGAGCTAAGCTTAAACTTCGGGGCCTTTGAGCCCGAGTTCATATGAGGCCTCGAACACAGTGTGCACTGACCTTTAAGTTCTTTAGATATCAATACTTCGGTTTTAAAACATTGGCCCTTAGGCTTTTTAATTTGGGCTTTAGGATCTTTAGATTGGCCCTTAGGCTCTTTAGGTTGGCCCTTAGGCCTTTACATATTGGCCCTTAGGGTCTTTTTAGATTGGGTCAAACCGACCTCTAATATGGCTATAATTATCCCCATTATGGCTAAAGACTTTTAACATTTAGTTATGCCTTGACATGTTTTGTGTTCGTCCGACTCTTCGACGGCTTGAATAGGAACCTCGATTATAAGTCGATATGCGACGATAATTGTGTACCTCGTGAGGTTTTCTCGAAGGCTGATTTTTCGAAGCCTTTACATTGTTCGGAGCTGATATTATTGAAGCTCATTTTCTTAGCCGGTTTTTCGAAGTGTTTGGAGGCCTTTATATTTTATGGCAGAAGTTGGATGTCTCCGAGCCGCGTTAATTTGGCCGTAGTCTTTTAGTATGACCGTAGTATTTATGTTTGGCCGTAGCCTTTAGCCCCCAGGTGAGATACGTTGGCCTCTATATCGAGGGTATGCCTTTTTAGGGGTCTTACAAGTTCGAATATATATCCTTGGTCTTAGTATCGGGGTTATGCCCTTTTAAGGTCTTATAAATTTGAGTATGCCTTGTTGCGGTCTTATAGATTCGATGTTGCCTCATTAAGGTCTTACAGATTCGATGTTGCCTCATTGAGGTCTTATAGACTCGATGTTTCCTCATTGAGGTCTTACGAGTTCGAGTTTTGATGACTCGATAAGCTGACTGTTGATGACAGTCCCTGAGTGTTCGGGCGTGTTTGGCCCTCGAGCCGCTGGATGAGAAAATAGTAGATTTCTTTGAGGCACAAAGTGTTTTGATAAATAAAAATGCTTCTTCGATTACTTGATACATGTGTACATGTTTTTGCCCTCGGGAGCTCGATTGTTCTACATGGACACGGTTCATTTGACCGTTTGGCCCAATATAACATTCTCCTATTGAGGCCCTCTTAGGCATATTTTGATTTCTTTGAAAGAGTAACCACCGAGGATGATGCCCCCCCGTATTTGAGGTTGATTGAAAAGAAGCCTTGAATACTTGTTGAGTTTTCCTTAGGTAGCATATTGGTGTTGCCTCATTAAAAACCTCGCCGGTGAAACCCATTTGGGATAAAACCCGATCTAAGGGAAAAAGAATGCAACGCATGCTTTAAAACCCAAGGTCTTTGAGTTGAAGGATGCTTCGACTCTTCTCAATCGAACACATGCAATAAGTTAGTATGAAACATAAATGAAAAGGGAGAAGGTTATGCCTTAGAAATAATAGCGTTTGAGCATCGATATGTTCCAATTGCTTGGTAGTTTCTCGCCTTCCATGGTGCCAAGTTTGTAGGACCCTTTTCCTACTACTCTGAGGAAGCGGTACGATCCTTCCCAGCTAGGGCCTAGATTCCCTTCATTTGGGTTTCGAGTGACTTTCCTTAGGACTAAATCCCCAACTCCGAAGTATCGGAGGCTTGTTCTCCTGTTATAGTACCTTTCGATCCTTTATTTTCGGGCGGCCATTCGGACTAGTGCGGCCTCTTGCGTTTCATCTAGTAGCTCGAATGCAGTAGTCATGGCCTCGTTGTTTGAGTTTTCAGTCGCATGTTGAAATCTGGCGCTCGGTTCCCCGACCTCGACCGATATCAAATCCTCGAACCCGTATACCAAAGAGAACGGGGTCTCACATGTGCTTGACTTTGAAGTTGTTCGATATGCCCATAGTACTTCGGGCAACACTTCTCTCCATTATCCCTTCTCATTTTCTAGCTTCTTCTTCAAGTTTTGAATGATGGTCTTGTTCGTGGACTCGGCTTGATCATTTACACTCGGGTGGTAAGGCGTCGATAGGATTCTTTTGATTTTATGATCTTCGAGGAATTTTTTCACCTTGCTGCCAATGAAATGCTTCCCATTATCACATGTGATCTCGGAGGGGATCCTAAATTGGCATATGATGTGGTCCCAAATTAAGTCAATGACTTCTTTTAATCTTATTTTCTTGAAGGCCTGTGCTTCCACCCATTTCTAGAAGTAGTCAGTCATAAAGATAAATCTGGCTTTACCTGGCGCCGTTGGTAGGGGGCCGACGATGTCCATCCCCCATTTCATGAACGGCCACGGGGATAAGACTGAGTGTAGTTGTTCACAGGGTTGGTGAATCATTGGTACAAATATTTGGCATTTTCACATCTTCGAACGAATTCCTTG
This sequence comes from Nicotiana paniculata, assembly GCA_005239505.1. NCBI lineage: Eukaryota > Viridiplantae > Streptophyta > Magnoliopsida > Solanales > Solanaceae > Nicotiana > Nicotiana paniculata. The sequence continues at coordinate 146,529 of ML344599.1, read as the reverse complement.
GTGTCTTTTTCCATGCAATCCCAGTAGTAACCTGCTCTGATCATCTTTTGAACTAAAGAATCGGCACTAGAGTGGTTTCCACAAGTGCCTTAATGGATTTCTCGAAGCACATAGTCGGTGTCCCTTGGTCCTAAACACACTGCTAGAGGCCCGTTGAACGTCCTTCTAAATAGTGTTCCATTCTCGTCGAGTGAAAATCGGGCTACTTTGGCTCGAAGGGCCCTCGATTCTTTTGGGTCCGTGGGAAGCTTACCATTTCTCAAATAGCTGATGTACTTGTTCCTCCAATCCCATGTTAGACTTGTTGAGTTGATCTCGGCATGGCCTTCTTCAATCACCGATTTGGATAGTTGCACAACAGCCCCCAAGAGTATGTCATCTTCTTCGACGGACAATCCCAGGCTTGCGAGCGCATCAACCTCGTTGTTCTGTTCTCGGGGTATGTGGACTAGAGTCCATTCTTTGAAGAGATGCAATACACGAGGGCGGGCGTAAAGTCGTCCACGAAGTCCGCCAAAATTTGGTACTTGATAGCCGTTCGGGGTTGGTACTCGATATCGTAACCCCCGAGTTTAATGGCTCATTTGACCAATCGGCTCGATGATTCGGGCTTATGCAAGATGTTTAGAAGAGGGTATGTTGTTAAAACACATATACGATGGCATTGAAAATAAGGTCTCAATTTCCGAGATGCACTTATTAATGCAAGAGCTAATTTTTCTAAGTGCAGATACCTGGTTTCAGCATGTCCGAGGGTCCGACTTACGTAATAGGCAGGGAATTGCTTACCTTGTTCTTCTCGAACCAACATACCACTTACCGCTACCTCGGACATGGACAAATACAAGTACAACGTTTCGTCCTCTTTCGAGGTATGGAGCAGAGGTGGGCTCGAGAGATACCGCTTTAATTCTTCTAAGGCATGTTGGCATTTGGGGTCCACTCGAACTTGTTTTTCTTCTTGAGTAGGGAGAAGAAATGGTGAAATCCGATCCGATGACCTCGAGATGAATCGGCCTAAGGATGCTATCCGCCCGGTCAGCCGTTGTACCTCTTTCACGTTGTTTTCCATGTTGATTTCCTCGATGGCCTTGATTTTGTCAGGATTGATCTCGATTCCCTGGTTCAACACCATGAAACCCAAAAATTTGCTCGATCCGACTCCGAAGGCACACTTCTCGGGGTTGAGCTTCATGTTGTATCTTCTAAGGATATCGAATGTTTCTGGAAAATGCGTCAAATGATCCTCTGCGGTCAGGGACTTAACTAGAATGTCATCAATGTAAACTTCCATAGACTTGCCTATTGATGTTCGAACATCTTATTAACTAGGCGTTGATAAGTGGCTCCCGCATTTTTTAGCCCTAAGGGCATTACATTATAACAATATGTACCATACTTCATGATGAACAAAGTTTTTTCCTAGTCTTCCGGGTTCATTTGGATTTGATTGTACCCAGAGTAGGCATCGAGTAATGTAAGGATCTCGTGGCCGTCCGTGGAATCGATCAAGCGATCGATGTTGGGTAATGGGAATGAGTCCTTAGAGCATACTTTATTCAGGTCTTTGTAATCTACGCACATTCTTAATTTATTTCCTTTTTTGGGGACTACTACTACATTATCTAACCATTCCGGATATTTCACCTCCCCAATGGATCCTATTTTGAGAAGTTTTGTTACCTCGTCTTTGATTAATGCATGTTTTACCTCGAACTGAGGCCTCCTTTTTTGCTTCACCGATTTGAACTTGGGGTCGACACTTAGTCGATGGGTGGTTACTTTCGGCGGAATCTTTGTCATGTCTAAATGAGACCAAGCGAAGCAATCAACATTATTAATAAGAAATTGAACGAGTTTTCTCCTGAGTTCGGGGGTTAATCCCATTCCCAGGTATACCTTTCGATCTGGAAGATGCTCGATCAAAACGGCCTGTTCAAGCTCTTCGACCGTTGACTTTGTTGCATCTAACTCTTCGGGGGCAATGAAGGCTCGAGGAGTGATGAAGTCTTCTTAATCATCCTCGATCAACTACTCACAGACCGCCTGCCCCTCGGGGATCGCTTGTCTTTTGACTTCTCCGAAGTGGAAGGTGTCGATGTTGGTGTCATCTCGTGTACCGCGAACATCTCCTTTGCTGCATGCTGCTCTCCATACACTATTTTTACACCATCCTTTGTTGGGAACTTCATCATTTGATGAAAATTTGATGGCACAACCCTCATCCTATGTATCCACGGCCTCCCAAGTAAGGCATTGTACCTCATGTCGCCTTCGATGACATGAAATCTGGTATCCTGAATTGTACCGGCCACGTTGACTGGGAGGATGATTTTCCCCTCGTTGTCTCATTTGACATGTTGAATCCATTGAGGACTCGAGAGGTGGGTACGATCTGATCGAGCAGTTCGAGTTGCTCTACTACCCTCGACCCGATTATATTGGCCGAACTACCTGGATCCACGAGCACACGTTTAATTTGAATTTTATTCAAAAGAAAAAAAATTACCAGTGCATCATTATGAGGCTGAGACAAGGCCTCAACGTCTTCTTCACTAAATGTAAGAGCGTCCTCGAGTACATAGCTCCAGGTTCACTTTTTCGTTGCGATGGATACTTTTGTTCGTTTGAACACGGGTCTCTGTGGGATGTCAACGCCTCCAATGATCATATGGATGATATTTTGCGGTTCCTCTTGTTCATTTTTCATGTTCTCCTCTCTTTCTCGAAATTGATTCTTTGCTTGATCGCTGAGGAATTCCCGAAGGTGCCCTTCGCTGATCAGTCGGGATACCTCCTCTCAAAGTTGTCTACAATCCTCGGTCCTATGACCGTGAGTGCCGTGGTATTTGCACATTAAGTTGGGGTTCCTTTGGGAAGGATCTGACTGCACGGGCTTTGGCCACCTGGTATCTCTGATCTTGCCTATGGCTGATATGATGTCCGAGGCATCGATGTTGAAGTTATATTCTGACAATTGGGGTGCCTCCATTGGTCTCGAATGCCTGTCAAACCTGGTCTTGCTCACAAGTCCACGAGAGTTCCGGCCTTGATATGTCCCTCGATCATTTCGAGGTATATCCCATCTAGAAGTGTTTATTCGATCTCTGACGTATGGTTGATATCTCTCTTTTCTCGGCCTCGGCTCTTTTTTTGGATTTCTTGATTCCTTAGCGAATAGCCTGCTTGGATACACTGAACCCGAGGGGGATCCAAGTTGGTCGTCCTCGACCTTGATTTTGGATTGATACCTGTTGTGGACATCAACCCTTGTTACGTTGGGATACTCGATCAAATTTTGCTTCAGCTGCTTTGAAGCTATCGAGATTCGTTCATTCAAGCCCTGAGTGAAGGCCTACACTTCCCAGTCATCTTAGACTGGTGGTAATTACATTCGCTCCATCTGAACGCGAGATACAAACTCCCTTAGCATCTCATTCTCTCTTTGTTTAATCTTGAAGGCATCAGACTTTCTTGTGGCGACCTTAATGGTGCCAGCATGCGCCTTCACCAAAGAGTCTGCCAACATGGAAAACGAGTCTATTGAGTTCGGGGGCAGGTTATCATACCACATCATGTCCCCCTTCAACAATGTTTCTCCAAATTTCTTCAACAAAATGATTCAATCTCATCGTCTTTCACGTCATTTCCTTTTATACCAAAAGTAGACATGGTAATGTGCTCATTGGAATCTATGGTTCCCTTGTACTTTAGGATATCGGGCATTCTGAACTTCTTCGGAATAGGCTTCGGAGCCGCGCTTGCTAGAAATGGTTTTTGTACGAACTTCTTCGAATCTACCCCCTTCAAAGTCAGAGGTGCGCCCGGGATCTGATCGACCCTCGAGTTACAATTTTCCACTTTTTTGTCGTTGGCCTCTATCTTCTTTTCTCCTGACTCAATACTTTTAGTAAGGTCCTCGAGCATTTTCATAATAGTGGGGTCTGTTCCTGACCCATTGTTACTTGATCTTTCTGGTGCTTGCTCAACTCGAGGAGCTGTTTCTAGTCCTGTTATGCTCAGGGTCTTCTGCTGACTTTGTAACTGAGCTATAGCCATTTTTTGTGCTTGTAACATTTTGAAAATGACCTGCAGGCTGACTTCTCTTTCTTCCCGAGCTTTTGTTCTTTGCTCTTCATGTTGGTCACCTTCGCTCACGCTTCTGTCGGTATCAGTGTCTATATCAACATGAAAAGCATTGTGTGATCCTACATCGACGGGTATCTGTGTTCGTGTCTCCCCAGGGTTTTGCAGTGGCACACCGGCGACTGAGGCAGTTGCACTGTTTTCTCCATGGAGCTCAAGACCATTGTTCTCTTGTGCATTTGCTGAGTTAGACATCTTTTGACCTGAAATCAAAGATTCTCGGACAAGAAAAAGTGTAAAAAATAACTTGTGTTTTTAGAAAACTAGTAGCAAAACAATCACTATTATTTTTAGCCCCACGGTGGGCGCCAAACTGAGGGTTCGAATCAAAGTTACTGAGTTCGACCGAACTCGGTCCCGACATTCTACCTCTGCCACTGAATATTAAGCCCTCGACATCTATCCTAGAGACTAGAGTTCAAGCGCCATGATGTGGGCTAGCATCACTATCGATGAAAACAAAATAGATATTTTTAAACTGAAATAATTTTTTTGAATCAAAGTACTTATGACTGTTTACCTCGAAAACGGTTTTAATAATTATATTTAATTTGTGGTTATAAAAATATGTGATTTATTCTAACACTAGTTGATTATTAGGAAGTAATAACTGCAAGTAAGAAAATGAGATAAGCAAAGAAATGCTATTGGTATAGCTGTATAACGGCTTAGTACGAACTTGTACTATCTCTTGCAAACCTTATCAGATCTTACCACATGTCCTTGGGAGTTTCCCGCCTTTCCATGACGACCATCGATTTTTATATCGCCTCGAGGTATGCTGCGATGAGCCTTCGATATACTCTCTCGAAGGATGCACCTCGGGGTCGAACTTCAGATTCTGCTTCGAGCCTCTTGAGACCGGGCTTGGAACTCCATAGAGGACTTAAAATTGGACTTCCCCGATTTAGACCATATACAATGACATAATTGAGTTAATATTTTAGATTTGATGCTTTATAGAACTTGATCTAGTGCCACACTGAATTCTGAATTGACATGTTCGACTAATTATGTGTAATGAAAGGGAATCTGCTCCTCTCTCTCACTCACTTTGGTTAAGCTAAATTACATCATCCTCTCCTTTTTTGAAAAATTTACAATTTCAAGTAATTTTTAAAACTATAAACAGGTGTTTCAGGTGAATGTTTAATAAGCCGTAAATGATATGTAGCCCCCGTAATCGAAGTTTCTCTGCAACTATTTGTCCAAAAAATGATAATTTTTGGTTAAACTAATTAATTAATTATTTGAGAAATTAATCATAGTTAATGATAATAACTTCATATCTATGATAAGAAACGTGGGCGATGTAAAACAATGTTAGGATAGAGTTAATGTGCTATGTATTACATGCTTCGAGTGCAATAATGGGCTAGAAGTATCAAAGATTAAATGACAATAAATGACACTAAATGTAAATCAAAAGGATGATTCACCTAATATTGAATGAGGTTGAATGATTCTTTTTTCTGACAATTATGAATGACAAGTATGTACGAGAATATTGAAGACTTTCTCGTATCTGGTGGAAATGACAAGGAATAATCCAAAAAGACGAATCTTCTTATAAAGGTGTTCTTTGTATTTATCTAGAGAGTTTGTTTTTCAAGAGAGTTCTTATCACGTAGAATATTACATGCCTTTTTCCTTATCTCTCATTCTATTTATATGGTACATTCCCCCAAAAAATCCTAAAAGTACAAGTACAGAGAATATTCAATGGAATAATCCCTCTAAAGATCTTAGTACAAAACTAGCTGTTACTGCCGCTCGTGTTACCCGACCTTGGTTGTGGTTAACTGCTAGGCAATAAATTTTGTTAATCACTGGTCGACCTCGGACAAATTACCCATGATAATCATCTCTCCATGCTGAATATCCTCGTCGGATTTTGACCCATACAGTTAGTCCCTCCACTTATCGAGGTTGTCTTATGGTCAACCTCGGTGAGCGAACTTCGCTAGTCGCAGTCGGGAAATTCAGGTGGGTAGGTCGAATAGTAATGATCACGGCCGAGGTGATAACGTGGCGCTTTGCGAGCCACAACTTATCATGATGTTAGTTCAGACTGACGTCACAACATCATATGTCATTATTACGCATTTTCCCGATGTGTTGTATCGCTTCCCACGCCCCTGTCATTTCGATATTTGTGCATCAACGATTGGTTCTCTCGATTAGGGTGTCTAGGTTCTTTATAAACAGGGATTGGAAACCCTTCACATGATCCTTTGTGTTTTCTTCCGTTTGAACCTTCTTATCTTCCTCTCTTCTTCTTCTTCTTCTTCTTCTTCTTCTTCTTCTTCTTCTTCTTCTTCTTCTTCTTCTTCTTCTTATTCTTCTTCTTCTTCTTCTTCCTCCCATTGATTTCACTTTCGCACCCTTATTCTCTTTAGTTATTTCTTCTACTCTTACCTCCCTCGTGTTTGTACTTTCTGCACTTATAAGCAACTAGAAATTGTTAATGCATATTCTAGCTCTGGAGGGGCTTCTGACCCAATTCCACTGGCAGTGAGAATGCCTCATCATGATGATGGGGCTGCCATTGTTTCTGAGGATGAAAGCTTCCCCACTGTAGAGGAAATAATTCCTCGTAATGACAAAGCCAGGCCGGACTTCTCAAAACTGCCCGCAGACGAGCCCGAGCCTGAGGAATCTGAAATAGATGAGGCCACTGTCACTAAGTTTAGGGCCAAGTTCAACATCCCGTCTCACATCGACCTGGTCCCGACCGGCCAAGACGTGGTACAGATACATCACCCTAGATATTGCACATTCTATGCATATCCGTTCTACGTTGGTTATTCTCTTCCTCTTCCTCTTTTGGAAGAGGAATTCTGCCGCTATTACAGTGTCTTCTCGGCTCAGCTCTCCCCTACATTTACAAGCTCTTCCTAATGTTGTTGAAGTACGCGGAACTAGCCAACCGCAGAATTTCTATTCGCCATCTATTGCACTCTTTGCGCCAAGTTTCCATAGGGGTACGATGTTACACCTTCGCCACTGTGGAAGAAAGGGATTGGTGGTGAAGATGGACGATAAGTCCAATCGTCGATTTTGGTACAACTTTTTCTATATCAAGACTGAGGACATGGTGGCAAACCTTAATGGGTTTCCTGAAGCATGGAATTTTCCCCGTAAGTACTTCCACTGATTATTTACTTTGTTTTATTTTTGTTGTATCTTAATCGTTCCACTTTTTCTTTGTGCAGTCGAGAAAGAGACCCCTTCTTTGGTCTCAAGTATTCATGAGTGGGTAAGTTAGGTCTTTCCCCATATGGCGGGGATCCGTGAGTGGTCGTCATTCCACAAGAAGTTTGGGTGCAAACCCTCCGCGACCGGTGAGTCATTTATTTGAATTTATGTTGCTTCGATCTTTATGTTGCCTTCTTTTCCTCTTTTTTTAGTGGGGTTGACTTAACTTCTGCTTTTATCGTTAGGTAAGAGAGCTTCAAGGAGGGCGAAGGCTCCTACTCCCCCCTTCCGTCAACCGAGTGTTACGACAGGGTCTTCGCTTGCTGCGACTTTGGGCAAGTCTGTTCAGACTGCCACTTCTTCCCGGACCCTGACATTGTGCAGACCTAGTCGACCATCGGCGACCTCGACAGCAGAAGTTACGGCTTCTCCCGTGTTATATTTGGTAGATGAGTCATCGCCGAGAGAGGAGGACTTGGTTCCGCTCCAAAGAATGAGGGTGGAAGTCGGCGGAGATACAGTTAGAGCCAAGGAATCCACAAAGGGTGACTCTAAGCCGGCCATGGCTGCATCGGAGAGTGAGGCGGACTTACCAATTGTTGCTCTACCGCCTACGGGGGTCGTGGGAGATATTCCTTTTCCCGAAGTCCCGGTTGAAGTGGGAAGGCTACTTGAGGTTGCGGAGGCCGTGCCGATGAATGACCCATCATCCTCAAGACAGGTTGGTGTTCCTTCGTCAGCCAAGGAGTGAGGGAAGAGTGTTGCCGAGGATAGATACAAGACCGGTTCTAACGTCGACCCTGAAGAAGTACAGATGTTTACTGAAGGGTTTACTTGGGTGGAAGTAAGGTCAAATGGATCCACTCCCACCATCATCGTCCCTCTAGACCGCAACTTGCTAGTGGATATGGAGAACGTGGTTCCCTCTTTGGGTCCTCTCTGCTCTAACATGGAGGGCAGGACATTACAGATGTTCGACGATGCCGCCTATCGTCGTGTATAGTCGGCCTTGCCTTGAGAGAAAGTCTCTGATCTCTCTAGAATCTGCGCCTTACATGTTTCCTTCTCTCTATTTCTGTTTAGACTGACTTCCTTTTTCTTATGTTTTTCTTTTTCCTTTATACCATCATTTTGGTGATTGAGAGTGTCCACTGAGAGGAGAAGCAGAAAGCTATTTTCAAGAAAAAATGGAGAGGAATTACAGTGAGTACCGCATCAAGCACCGTGAGATCTGCAATTGGTTTGGTGTGGACGGCAACTTCAGGCCATTAGGTATGAGCTGAAGCAAAAAAGACGACGAGCCTATGAGATTCATCGGTAAATTCAGTGAGCTCTAGGGGGAACTTAGAGATAAAGAGGACGAGCTCGAAGTGAGCAAGGGGTTCGGGGTTGAGTGTGTAGACCTTTAAACCCAAGTTGCATCTCTGCGGGCCGATGTTGAGCAGAGTTCAATCAGAGCTAACAATTTGAGTGATGAGTTGATCGAGAAGGCGTCAGATTTGGAGAAGGTTGAGGAGACTAGGGTGGCGGCTTTGGTGAAGGTGGCAGCGTTGGAAGATGCAATTTGCATCCTCCGATCCAAGCGGGTGAACGATACAGAGACGGACATGCTCAGGGAAGCACAACCTAATGAGCGAATTGGGGGGCTTCGGAAAGAGGTTTCAAGCATTAGTGATCAAATTATCGTTCTCGAGGACGAAAAGGTACAGTTGTTGGCTCAGCCGTCCTCCTCTCACACTTTCGCTTATCCCGATATTTCGCGGGATTTATACGAGACGTGGATCCACACTGAGGCCCAAATAGACATATTCACGGATTTAATGACGGCGGGAGGGTTTATGAGGCTGAGTTTGAGGATGCTCCTGACAAGGCGCACGCAACTCGAGTCGCCTGTGGTTATGATCCTGCTACGCCGGGGATTTGTGGTGGCAAAGAGACTTGGATGAGATCGAACAAGGGGCCTGGTATGAGGATTCATACTCTGATGGTGAGGGCGACAGTGGAAATGGTGTTGTTGAATAGTTATGCCTTTGTAATTTTTGTGTTCTTTTTGCGGGCGTCTATTCAGACCATGTAAGAATATACTTTTGAATGTGGAATTCTATTTTTGTTGTTTGTTTCTGAATCTTCTCTATTTGGTATGGTATGTTTTTCTCGTTTGGCTGCCCTGACTAGAAAAACTTTGAATTTAGTCATGTTCGTGCTGGTAGACGTTAACCCGAACAAGGTCGAGTGTGCCTTAATTCGAGTGAGATCGAATATGACTTCAGTTAATTTGAACGAGGTCGAATTTAAGTTAGTTTGATCAAGGTCGAATGTTACTTCAATTGATTTGAACAATGTCAAATGTGAGTTAATTCGAGCGAGGTCGAATATTATTCTTAGTTAGTTCGAACGAGGTCAAATTTGAGTTAGTTCGAGTGAGGTCGAATGTTACTTAAATTGATTTGAACGATGTCGAATATGAGTTAATTCGAGCGAGGTCGAATGTTACTCTTAGTTAGTTCGAACGAGGTCGAATGATATTTTGATTGAATTCGAACGAGATCGAATGTGAGTTTTTGCTTAATTGATGCAGCATTGATTTGGTGAAAACATGGACGAACTTCATGTACTTGCATGCTTTGCTTACATATATATTGGAGAAATTTAAACTTTTTCCAGGATGGTATTCCAGTCTCAGTCTATCTAGTCCCTTCATTGGTCGACTCGGAGAAGTATTGAGAGGTCGGGAAATGAACTGATCGACTTATGTCCTCACCTGCTCATGCTTTAACTCGAAATGTCCTCCTCATCTCCTCGTTAAAAACCTTCCCGATAAAACCCAATTGGGAAAAAACTCAGGTGAGAGAAAAAGAGTATGGCTCGGAGTACATATTTCCTTAAAAGTTAAAGTACTTGAGGTGGGTGATGTTCCGGTTGTTTGGTAGTAGTTTTTCTTCAATCGTTTCCAATTGAAAAGACCCTTTGTTTGTTGTTGCTGCGATTTTGTACGGGCCATTCCAATTCATTCCTAGTTTCTCTTCCAGAGGGTCCTTGCTTTCCTATGTTTTGGCTTGAGTGTCCCCGACTTTGAGTGGTCTGACCTTGGATTTTCTATTGTAGTAGCGTTCTGCCTGTTGTTTTTGGGCGATCATACTTATTTAAGCCATATCTCTCTGTTCTTCGGCTTCATCGAGGTCCTGCCTTCTTCTTTCGTCGTTTCTCGGCCCTCTCTAATAGGAGTATCTCAAACTTGGTTCTCCGACCTCGACTGGTATTACTGCATCAGTCCCATAAACTATTGAGTAAGGTGTCGCTCATGTGCTTGTTTTTGGCGTTGTGCACTATGCCCATAGCATGGTGTTCTCGAGCTTTTTCTTCATGATATTCACTATTGATTTGTTGGAGCATTCCGCTTGCCCATCTCCCGCGGGATGGTATAGCATGGAGAGTATTCTTTTGATGTGCCATTTCTCAAAGAACTTGGCAATTTTTTTCCGGGTGAATTGAGACCTGTTGTCACAACTGATCTCTTTAGGGAGGCCGAAGCGACACACAATATTCTTCCATATGAAGGCGATCACTTCTTGTTCGCGTGTCTGGGCGAATGCACCTACTTCCACCCACTTGGAAAAATATTCAGTTAAACTAAAAAAAGTCATACATTACATTGCCCGTTGGGAGGGGGCCGACGATGTCCATCCCCCATTTGATGAAAGGCCAAGATGAGGTGACCGAGTGGAGGTGCTTTCCCGCTTGGTGGATCATAGGTGCATATTTTTGGCATTGCTAGCATATTCTCACGAAGTCAGCGGCCTATTTTTTCATGGTGGGCTAGTAGTATACTGCTCATATAAGACATCTGACCAGAGTTTGATTACCGGAATGAGCTCCGAAGTGGGCTTCGTGGAATTCTTCTAGAATGCGTCGCATCTGGTTTGGTCCCAAGCATTTCTCTAGGGGGCCTCCATACGTTATTTTGTACAAGTCGTTGTTTATGACGATGTACCTGGCCGCCTGCATTCAGAGATTTTTGGCTTCTTTTTTTATCATTTGGGAGCATGCCATCCTATAAGTATATAACAATACGATTGTGCTAGTCCCAAGTTATGTTTATAATTCTTACCTCGATGTGATAGAATGATGAGTGGAGGAGAGTGACCATGTTTCCTTCTCCGGTTATACTTTTAGTGGCTGCCGCTAGTTTGGCGAGGTCGTCTGCTTCGATATTCTATGCTCGAGGGATTTGGTCGAGCTGGCATTCATCGAATTTGGGCAGCAGCTTGCATATCTCGGCCTGATATTTTTGTAGTCTTTTCTCTTTGATTTGGAAAGTCCATATGACTTGGTTGACGAAGAGTTGATTTCAGTGTAGGACGACTCACTTTGCTCCGTACTTGAGTGCTAGCCTTAATCTTGCAATCACAACCTCATACTTGGCCTCATTATTAGTCATGTTCGGGCATCTTATGGACTGGCAAATTACTTCGCCTATCAAGACCTCAAGCACTAGTCCCAGTCAAGACCTTGACGCATTAGAGGCGCCATCGGTATACAAAACCCATAGGTCCTGTATTCGGGGGGAGTGTTGTTGGATTCTCTTTCGACTTCAGGCATTATTTTTGTACTGAAGTCGGCGATGAAGTCAGCAAGCACTTGTGAATTTATCGCAGTTCATGGTTGATAGATTATATCATGCTCGCTTAACTCGATGGACTATTTGGCAAATCTGCCTGACATCTCGGGTTTATGCAAAATACTCCTCAGGGGAAAAGTCATGACTACCGAGATAGGGTGGCACTGGAAGTAGGGTCTAAGCTTTCGTGAAGCTACAACCAAACTAGGGCCAAGTTTTCGAGGTGTGGGTACCTCGTCTCAGCGTCGACTAAGTTTTTTCTAATGTAATAGACGGGAGATTGCGTACCTTTATTTTCTCAGACTAGGACTGCACTCACCACCACATCAGACGCGGCCAGATAAACAAGGAGGCATTCTCCGTGTTCTCTTTTAGAGAGCAGTGAGGGTGATGATAGGTAGGCCTTTAGCTCTTTTAGGGCGTCAATGCACTCAGAGGTCCATTGGAGGTTGTTGTATTTCTTTAGTACACCAAAGAACTTGTGGCATCTGTCGGAAGACCGTGAGATGAATCTCGACAGGGTGGCTATTCAGCCGGTTAGTCTCTGAACCCGTTTTTTACTGGTTAAGTTCTCCGGTATTCCCTCTATAGCTTTGATTTTGTCGAGGTTGACCTCGATACCTCGTTGTGATACTAGGAAGACGAGGAATATCCCCGAGGTTATGTCGAAGGCGCACTTTTCAGGGTTCAGTTTCATCCCATATCGTCTGAGTATGTCGAAGGCTTCTTTCAGGTTGTCGATGTGATCCTCTTTCCTTTTTGACTTGACCAACATATCGTCGATGTAGACCTCCATGGTTTTGCTGAGTTGGTCTTTCAACATCTTTTTCACCCACCTCTGATATGTCATTCCTGCGTTTTTCAGTCCAAAAGGCATCAACTTGTAACAATACGTCCCCTGGTGGGTGATGAAGCTGGTCTTTTCCTGATCTTCCTCTTCCATGAGGATCTGGTTGTAGCCTGAGTATGCATCTAAGAAGCTTAGTTGCTCATGCCTGGCTATTGCGTTAATGAGCTGATCGATATGAGGCAGCGGGAATGAGTCTTTCGGGCATGATTTTTTCAAATCTTTGAAGTCCACGCACATCCGCCATTTTCCATTCTTTTTTTTCACCATGACTACGTGGGCGACCCATTGGGGGTATTTTGATTCTCTGATGGAGCCGTTTTCCAGCAGTTTTTCAACCTCTTCGGGGACTGCATTTTTTATCGTAGAATTGAACTTCCGCCTAACTTGCCTTACCAGGGGGTAAAATGGGTCAACATTCAATTTGTGTGTCACTATCTTCTTCGGGGTACCCGGCATGTCTGCATGGGAAAAGGTAAACAATTATGCATTGTTAGTCAAGAAATGACAGAATTTACCTGGTTCCTGAAGTTTGTGGCCGATGTAGGCTTTCTTGCTATAATCGTTATCATCGAGTTGGACGGGGTCGAGATCTTCTACGGTTGATCCCGTGGCCTCTACGATTTGGGGTCTCTGATGACGTCTTTCCCTTCATCACCGCTCGACCCTGTTAATTGCAATGCCTCTTTTTCTTTGCCATTCATTTGTTGGGTGTATGTACAATCCTGGGCGATGCGATAGCATTCTCGGGAAGTGTATTGTTCCCCTCGGATGGTGAATACCCCCCATGGAGTGGGAAATTTGATAACTTGGTACATGCTAGAGGGGATGGCCTTCATGGCGTGTATCCAAGTCTGACCTATGATGGCGTTGTATGTCGTAAACTGATCCATGATGTGGAACGTGGTTTCCAGAGTGACGCCGTCGGCTAGGACGGGGAATGCGATTTCTCTAGATGTCCGTTCAACTGCATTGCTAAAACTCGTTAGTGTGATGCAGCGTGGCACTATCTTATCCTTAAGTTTCATTTGTGCAAGTACTCGAGAGTGGATAATGCACGCACCGCTCCGATCGTCCACCATAATATGTTTCACATCCGTATCTAATATCTGTAAAGTGATAAGAAGAGCATCATAGTGAGGAAAAACCAAACCGTGGGTATCTAACTTATCGAAGTTGATACTTTCTTCGAGTTCATCGTACTTTTCATGGATGATTGACCATTTGAGCTTGTGGGTGGTCGTGAATTTTACGTTGTTGATTGATGCATCGTCGCCCCCTCCGATGATCACTTGGATGGTTCGAGCTGGAGAAGGCGGTTTTGGTGGACCTTGATGCTGTTTGCGTCGTCGAGAAAAGTTGGCCATTCATCGGTCGCTTAACAGCTCTTTCAAGTTCCCTTGATGAAGCATGTTCACGACCTCTTGCCTTAGTGCGATGCAGTCCTCGACTTTATGACCCCGTTCCTGGTGGAATTCGCAGAGGACGTTTGACTTTCTGGTGTTCGGGTCGGACCTCATCTTCTGGGGCCACTTCACTTTTGGGAAGAGCTTCTCCAGTGCGTAGACTATTTCTGAGGGAGAAACACAGAAATTGTGAGCAGATGGTAAGGAAGGCATACCTCTCTCACTTCGGTGAGTTCCTGTTCTCGATCTAGACAGGCTTTCGTTGTGGAAGGGGGACGACATGATGGCGGCTCTGACATACAGTTGATGTCTTTCTTGGTTAGGTCGTGGACCAACATGATCTCTTCTATTGTCGTTTCTCTAATCTTTCCTGGACTCGGTTTGTACTGAGGTCAACCGTTGGTTGGCCTGTTTAGGTTATCTTTTTCATCTCGGACTTCGGCGCAATAGGCGTTGTGTATCTCGTCCCAAGTGGTCGGGGGATATTTCATGAGTCTGCTCAACAACTTTCTGGTCTCCCTTGAACCGCTCCTGATCAGCCCATTGTGGAAAGTTGCTACTGTCATTCCTTCTTATACATTCGGTAAGGTCATCCTTACACGGTTGAACCGGGCGAGGAAGTCCCTCAGCCCTTCACCGGATGACTGTTTGATGGCAAATATATCATTGACTCTCGGCTCTTTCTTAGCTCCGGCGTTAGCTGTTACAAACTTGTCGGCTATTTCTTCGAACGTCTCAATGGAGCACACAAGCAGCTGCGAATACCAAGTTAGTGCACCCCCGGTGAGGGTTTCGCCGAACTTTTTCAATAGTATAGATGATACTTGTTCTTTGGCGAGGTCGTTGCCTTTTATTGCGGTGACATAGTGAGTCACATGATCCTCAGGGTCCGTCATACCGTCGTATATTTTCAGGTACGGTGGCAGTTTGAAGGTTTTAGGTATGGCATGCGATGCGGCTTCATCACTGTATGGTTTCTCAACAAACCAACCAGCATTGTTTTTTGGGCAAGAGTTTCGTGGTGCCCGGTATCTTGTCTACCCTCTATTGGTGCTCTTTCATTTGGTCTTAGAGCATTTTATTTTCGTTTCCATCTCCTCCATCTTCTTAAATATAGTTGCGAGGGTGTCGTCACCTGCGTTATTAACATTGTGAGTGATACCTGTCACGGGAGGAGGGCTGTACTGCTTGACTACTACTGGTGTAATGCAAGTCCTTGCAATCTCTCTGTTCTCCTTTTGGGTGGGTTTGTCAAGTATGATGGTCAACGTGTTTGTCAACCAGGCTTCGAGCAGCGTTTTAATCGCTGGTGGTGCATCTTCTATTGTGGACGTGGAGGCTCCTTTTCCGTGTGAGGTTGTGATATTGCCGTGAGGAAGGGATGAACCACTCCGCCTGGGAGAGGCATTTGGCGTTACTTCCTCACCATATATTTCAGTGACCTCGTTGATGGTGTTTATGAGGTTGGTGGTGAGACCGGCTACTGCCTTCATCCTTTCTTCTCTGTTACCTGCCATGTCAGATCAGTACACATAAGAAAATATAGGGTTGTGTTTTTCCGTTTTTTTATTAGATCTAGAAGAAACTAAAACTTTGACTAGGAAGTCCCCACAGACGATGCCAAATTGTTTGACCAAAAAATAATGATCTTTGGGTAAACTAATTAATTAATTATTTGAGAGGTTAATCTTTGTTAAAGATAATAACTTCAGATCTATTATAAGAAACGTGGGTGATGTAAAACAATTGGTTGGGACAGAGTTAATGCACTATGTATTAAATGTTTCGAGTGCAATAATGGGCTAGAAGTATCTAATATTAAATAACAATAATTGGCACTATATGTAAATAAAGAGGAAGATTCACCCAATATTGAATGAGGTGGATGATTCCTCTTTCTGAAAATGATGAATGACAAGTGTCTACAATAATATTGAAGACTTTCTCGGATCTGGTGGAAATGACAAGGAATAATCCAAAAAGATGAATCTCCTTAGAAAGGTGTTCTTTGTATTTATCAAGAGAGTTTTGCTTTTCAAGAGAGTTCTTATCACATAGAATATTACATGCCTTTTGCCTTATCTCTCATTCTATTGGGACATTCCCCCAAAGAACCCTAAGAGTACAAGTACAGAGAATATTCAATGGAATATTCCCTCTAAAGATCTTAGTACAAAACTAGTAATTACTACCGCTCGTGATACTCTACCTCAGTCGTGGTTGACTGCTCGACGATAAGTTCCGTTAATCACTGGTCGACCTCGGCCAAATTACCTATGATAATCATCTCTTCGTGTTGAATTTCCTCAGTTGGATTTTGACCCATACAACAACATCTAATAGCGACTTCAGATTCTTACAAAGGAGCAAGGACTAGTGGTAGAGAAAACAAACAACACATATCTTTGTTTACCCTTAAACTGAGAAATATGAAAATTGATGTTAGAAATAAACTGAAGATAAAGCAAACCAATTTAATGTGCAACTTTGTCCCTCGAGCTAGGTCGCCCTCAAACCAACTGAGTATGTTATTGAAGAGTAAGAACCGAACAACAGAATAAGAGAGCTTAAGAAAGAAAATATAATATAGTGCTTTGTTATGCGTGAATGTGATGTTTACAAAATGACTAGAACCCCCTTTAGATAGTAGAGGAATTTTACTTATGGTACAATTCTAAATACAAAAAGAAATCCCATTATTGTATAAGTAACCGGTCTTGACTTGATACGAGCCGAGATTTTTGCCACGACCCTTGCCCGATCACGGATATCTCAGCTTTCTGTTATTCGACTAATCAGGCTTCCTTCGATCTCGCTCGATCTTTATCCCGCTCAGTCTCGATCACGGCTGGTCTTGATCTCGATCGGTCACTGATTCATGAGCTTAGAAATCTATCTTCGTGTCATGGTCCGATACAATCGTGAGGTCGAACCTTGGTGTGCCACCCCGGTCTCGATTAACCATACAAAATTAGGCAAGCCCGATATTGACCGTATACAAATAGTCCCCTCATTTTTGGTGAGTAATGACAAGAAAAGAATTGAGTCTTCGGACTTCACCTCGTTTCATCATAACATAAGAATCATGACATAAGCGGCAGAGATGACCGAAACATCCCGTCAGTACAGTTCTTTAGGCAATTAATGTGTGTCAGTCAACGGTCAGCCACTACCAGCTTTGAACCATCGTTGTGAGACCAATAAATAGCCTCCTTCTTCATTATTTCAAACTTTAATTTCAAATCTTCTTCACTCTATTCTTCATAACTCTTTTCCTTCTTCAAAGCTTCCTATCTTTAAGTCTTTGAGTTTCTTTGCTTGTTCTTCCTAAAACACAAAATATTTCAATTTATATTCTTCTTTGCCCAAAAAACTAAACGGAAATATCAAAAACTGTTCCACAGAAAGAAACTGCTTCCTCGTCCCGGCCGGCCGGCGAGAAACCAGCGGCGGAGTCACACCCTGAAAAGTTTGTCCCGGGGGTGTATAATGGATTCCGACTTTAAAGTCGAGAAAACCTCCTCGGTTCCTGGTCGATGCGAGCAGGTATCGAGATATATATGCTTGATACCCAAAAGCCTCCTTGACCAGGTAAAGAAAGATTGCAATTGGGTAAACAAAGAGGTGGTGGTGTCGGCACCAGAAGAAGCGATCACCACCCACGTGAAGGGGTTCCTAAGTTTTTACACTTACCCCTTCACGTTGGGTCCCCTCGATCCGGTCATCGTAGACTTCTGCAAGAAATACCAAGTGACCCTCGGCCAAATTCACCCCTCTTTCTGGAGGATCGTGATACTGCTCTGCTTCTTCATGAGCGAAATTGATGGGCTCCCTTTCACCCTCGACCACCTCATAAGGTTGTATAGCCCTCGATCTATCGAGGGGAGCTGATAAAGCTTCAACGTCGGGCTACCAAGGCGCCTATATCGAGTATAGAAAAAGACAAAGATCGGGGTTGTATGGGCCGGTTCATTCAATTGAAGACCACAGACCTAATCCCAGCTGAGAGCATGCCATTTCCTGAGAAATGGAATATGAAACGTAAGTGTGATTCCGTTCTTAATTTCTGCTTGTTGTTTTTACTTTTTCATACTTTCTTATCAGTATTTTTATCGATGCAGTCATTGCTTGGATGTCGGGCGTTGTTCCCCACCTCGAGAGCTGGGTTACGAGCCTAGTTTCAACGTTAACACATGTCGAGCGCACATGGCGCGATTTTTCAAAGGGTCGGTGGGAGGCTAGTAATCATGGTAAGCCTTCTTCCTGACTTAACGATTTAACCAAAATATCTTTCTGAGCTTAATTTCTTATTTTGTAGGTCTCGGGAAGGACGCGACTATGATACCTCCGTTCGGTGATGAAGAAGCTTCACCACCTATGTCGAAGCCGGCGAAGGAGAATAAGAGGAAAAGGGCCCCAAACTCCGAGGGGTAAAAACCCAGAAAGAGAGCAACTCGTAAATCCAAGAGGAATGCTATCCCTATGACTTCGGAGTAAGTCCAAAGGCTAAGGGAAGAAGAAGAAGAAGATAAAGAGGATGATTATGGGATGGTGGCCCGCGTGCGAGATAACATCGAGACTCAAAGTGTTATTGAGCCGGTGGAAGCTGAAGTTTCCTTACCTTGATCTAATGAGATCGAGGGGAAAACTTGGTCGAAATCCCCAGCGGGAAAGAGCCGAAGATGCCTCACCTTGGGGTGAGAAGGCCATTGAGGAGGTGGTGGGCGCTGTTGTAGAAACCGGGCTTGAGGCTCCCCGAGATGGAGGCGGTAGCCCAAATGACCCACTCGGGGTAATAGATATCGGGGATTCCCTCTCGTTCCCTTTATTCTCTAAGTCGATGATACATGAAGCTCATGTCGTGGAGACTTGCCACGAGGAAGGATCTCATGAAGAGGAAGATCCTTTCTGTGCTTATTTTATTGGGGTAGAAGATGCCGCCAGTCTGAGTAAATTGGAGGTTCCGAAGAAGAGCTCGGGCGAGGCTTCCTCGAGTTTTAAACTGACCAATCAGTTTTCGGCCCCTAATGCTGATCTCGGGTGAAATCGAACAATCATTATCACGGTCTCGGAGGATGCCCGGGTTCTTTCTGCCCCCGTAGGGGTGGCTAGCTACCTTCGAACTATAGTCATGGAAGAACACCAAGCCCAGATGGAAAAGGTGGAGCACCCTGTCTTTTCAACGAATCCCAACAGGCTCTAAATCGGGTAAGTCCATATTTTCTTTGCCGATGTTATTTTTCTTACTTGTACTTTTCTCCCTTTGTATAATTCTTTCTTTCTATTCTTGTAGGCTTCTGCGCTTCATCACGAGGCTTTCTTCCGATCCCGAGAGGCGCTAAGCCGATATGAGGCTGAAATCCGAGGGCTCACTGAGGAAAAAGACGCCTTCAAGATTCTTAGTGAGCAAAGAGAAAGGGAAGCAAAAGGACTTCGTGCTGAGCTAGAAAAATCTCATAAAGAACAAACTGACCTGGTCGTGCAGGTAAGAAGAATCTTAGAAGTTAATGACACTAATTCAGGTGTGGTGGCTAACGGTTCGGTCCCACAAGTCCAGCAAAAGCTCGATGTGATCGGGCAACTTCTTGAGGAAGTGGACGTAGTGAAGGCGGAGGCGGAGGCATGGAAGAAGAACATGGATCGACTTACCTCAGAAAAGGAGGCTGCCCGAGCTCAACTGGACTCGGCTGAAACCCAACTCCGAAGTATGAAAGAGAAAGCATTGGTGGAAGCCAAGAAAATTGAGGAGTTCCAGTCTCGATTGTGTTTAGCAACTTCCGATCGAGAGAAGCTGGTCACAGAACTTGCAGTGGCCAAATCGGAGGTCGAAGCGGCTATGGCTAACGCTGATGCAATGGTAGCCGTCTACCGAACCGATGCTGAAGCTGCTCAGGTTCGAGCAAAGGAAGTAGCTGGAGTTACTCAGGCTCGAGCTAATTTGGTTACCGAGCATACTAAATGCCAGTCTCGAAGGGAGACTCTCGAGCAGATCCATGCTCGTGGCTTCGATCATAGAGCCGAGATCGAGAGTGCTAAGGAGCTTGAAGCTAAAGCCAGAGTGTTGGCCTTTCCTGATGATGACGATTCTGAGATCGTGAGCGGATATGAAAGTGTAGAAGGCCTCGAGAGTGAAGATGTTGCTCCCGGAGAAGACTAGGCCCTTTAGGATTTGTATATTTTGTGTTTCTTTTAAGGCCGTTTCGGCTTTTTGTAAAGAATTTTGATCGGGCCATGTTTCCCTTGTAAATGATTTTTGACATATATATAAAAACCTTTTTTCCCTTCTACTTTATAAAATTATGAAGTTGCATTCTGAGGTCCGAGGATAAGATAATTTACTCGAAACTAAACTAGTACAACCCTTAGGCTTCATGATCGAGCGAGGGTCTGCTCGAACTCGAAATATAGTAACCCTTAGGTTTTTGGTTGAGTGAAAATTGTCTCAGGCCGATCTGGACTTTGTAAAAAGATCATTTATACAAGTAAGGCTTTCTCTATTTTTCAACTTGAAAAAGTTTTTGTCACTTGTGTTTACAAAACTTGTAATGCCATAGCATGAAATAATAAGGGGTCGTTCGAGAGATCAATCAATCTTGTATTTAGAGTTTTCGAGGCTTGGTATTATTGAAGCCCTTTATGACTTTGCCAAGGGTAGCCTTTTTAACCGGTTATGAAAAAAATCGAAGGCATGTTTTGTTACGGAATTCAGACATCTCCGAACCGTTTAATTTGGACATAGCCTCTTAGTACGGGATCTTCCCGTTGGGCTTATTTTCCCATTTTACGTCGAGCTTGCGCGAAGTATCAGTCCCCGAGTTGGGCGGTCGTGGCCTTTAAAATTCGAGGGTTGCCTAAAAGGTCTTATGACCTCGAAGTTTTAGTAATTCGATCTTGTTCGGATTTATTTTTTGAACGGCAATCCTTGAGTGTAGGGGTAATTATCCGAACTCTTGTTATGATCACCCTTAAGCATGTTTCCATAACAGATCAAGAGCATGAAATTGTAAAGTAGAAAACTTTTCTAAGGCATGATATATCGACAAGGAAAAATAGTTGTCTTTATAAATGATTATACATGTGTATGTTCTGTGCCAGGGCTTGAGAAACCTATATAGGCACGGTTAATTTGACCGTTTGTCCCTTAAAAATATTACCTATCGAGACCCCGCTGCGATGAAGTAATTTCCTCACAACAAAGTTGCCATTCGAGGGAAATGCCCCCCAGTTCGAGGTTGATTGCAAAGAAGCCTTGGATACTGTTGAATTATTCTAAGTTAGCACAGTCAATGTTGCCTCATTAAGAACCTCGCCGGAAAACCCATTTGGGACAAAAAAAACCGGCCTAAGGAAAAAAGAGTGCAACGCGTGCTTTCAGACCCAAAGACTTCGTGTCAAACAATCCATCGTTGTTTCTGGCCGAACACCTGTAGGAGTTAGTTTAAAATATGAATGAAAATTGAAAGGGTTGTACCTTAGCAGTAGTATCGTTTTAGGTGTGATACGTTCAATTGCTCGGTAGTTGTTCTTCGTTCATCGTGCCGAGCTTGTAGGATCCTTTTCCGATGATTTTGAGAACCTAGTACGGACCCTCCCAGTTCGAACCTAGTTTCCCTTCATTCGGATTTCGGGTGTTGAGGTGACTTTTCTTAGCACCAAGTCCCAGATGCTAAAATGTCGAAGATTGGCTCTTCGATTGTAGTACCTTTCGATCCACTGTTTCTGATCGGCCAATCGGACGAGCGCGACTTCGTGTTTTTCATCCAATAATTTTAAGCTCGTATTCATGGCCTGGTTATTTGACTCTTCTATTGCATATCGGAACCTGACGCTAGGTTCTTCGACCATAACTAGTATTAGAGCTTCGGTGCCATAAACTAATGAGAACGGTGTTTCATCAGTACTGGATTTTGATGTTGTGCGGTATGCCCATAGAACCTCGGGTAGTATTTCTCTCCATTTCCCTTTGGCGTCGGTCAATCTTTTCTGGAGATTTCGGATGATGGTTTTGTTGGTCGATTCGGCTTGTCCGTTCCCGCTGGATGATAAGGTGTTGATAAGATCCTTTTGATCTTATGATCCTCGATAAATTTAGTTACTTTGATGCCGATGAATTATTTTCCATTATCACATACAATCTCAGAGGGCATCCCGAATCGACATATGATGTGGTCCCAAATAAAGTCTATGACTTCCTTTCCTCTAACTTTCTCGAAATCTTGTGCTTCAACCCATTTAGAGAAATAATCAGTCATAAACAAAATAAACTAAGACTTACCTGAGGCCGACGGAAGAGGGCCAATGATGTAAATTCTCTATTTCATGAACGACCATGGGGATAAGACCGAGTGGAGAAATTCCCCCAGTTGATGAATCATTGGCGCATGCCTTTGGCACTTGTCGCATTTTTGAACGAACTCCTTTGCATCCTTCTCCATATCGGTCCAGTGGTACCCTACTCTGATTACTTTATAGACTAATGATTCGGCACCAGAATGATTTCCACAAGTGCGCTCATGAATTTCTCATAGGACGGATTCGGTATCTCTCATTCCCAAACATATTGCCAACGACCCATCGAACATCCTTCTAAACAGCATTTCGTCTTCAGATAAAGTGAATCGTTCTACCTTCGTGCGTAAAGCTCTCGACTCCTTTGGATCTAATGGAAGCTTCCCATTCTTTAAGTACTCTATTCTTGTTTATCTAATCCCAGGTCAAACTTGTGGAATTTATCTTGGTGTGACCTTCGATCACCGATCTCATGAGTTGTACAACAGTCACCGAGTTGAGATCATCATCCTCGACCGATGAACCTAAGTTTTCAAGAGCATCGGCCTCACTGTTTTGTTCTCGAGGTACATGTTGCAAGGTTCACTCCTTGAATCGATGTAGAGTTAACTGTAGTTTATCCAAGTACCCCTGCATTCGATTTTCTCGGACTACAAAAGTCTTGTTAACTTGGTTTACTACGAGGAGGGAATCACACTTGACCTCGATGACCTCTTCTCCCAAGTTTTTAGCCAACTCGAGACCTGCAATCATGGCCTCATACTCGACCTAGTTGTTAGTCAATTTTGAAGTCTTGATAGATTGTTTAACTACATTACTCGTGGGTGATTTTAGAATGATACCTAGCTCGGACCCCTTCGCGTTCGAAGAACCATCCGTAAAGAGGGTCCAGACTCCCGAGGATGTACCCAATTTTATTAATATTTCTCTTTCAACCCCGGGTACGAGGGCTGGCGTGAATTCGGCCACGAAGTCTGCCAAGAGTTGAGACTTGATGGCAGTTCGGGGTCGATATTCAATATCGTACCCACTGATTTCTAGGGCCCATTTAGCCAATCGATCCGAAAGCTCGAGTTTGTGTAAAATATTTCGAAGTGGATTAGTTGTTACAACACATATTGGATGACATTTAAAATATGGTTTTAGTTTCCTAGAGGCGCTTAATAAAGCAAGAGCTAATTTTTCTAAGTGTGGATATCTGGTTTCGGCCTCACCTAAGGTCCGACTAACATAATAGACTGGGAATTGAGTACCTTGTTCTTCTCGTACTAGGAATCCACTTATCGCTATCTCTGAGACTTCCAAGTACAAGTAAAGATGTTCGTCCGCTTTCAGGGTGTGAAGCAGCAGCGGGCTCCATAAATATTGCTTTAGTTTCTCCAAGGCCTGTTGGTTGTCGCACCCCACTTTTTCCTCTCGGAGTCTGGGGTTTCGATATTTTTGAGACAATTCCCTTCTTTTTGGGATGGGATTTGAAGAGTCGCCACCTAACGGGTTAAGGTGCGTTAGGGAACCTAGAGGAACTAACTCATGAAACTAGTTTGCATCACCAGAGATCGGGTAAGGGCTTGAAATTACCTTGAGGGGATGGTGTTAGGCACCCCTCGAGGTCCACAATGGTGGGTCCCGGCCGAACTTAATTAAGCGAATTAGTCTTTAAAGAAAAATACAGCAATTAGACAACTATTATTTAAAAACAGGAATTAAAGGGATCCTATGTTTTTAGCCTATAGGATCATTTCCAGGAAATACTTGGTAACTTTCCCCAGGTTGGGGTGCTACAAATAGTATTAGTGCACATGTCATCATCTTCTTTACTACCCAATACTACCTTTCATTTGTTACTTAAAACGTTCTAGTAGCTTCTAACTCGTGCCTTATGCATGTACTACCCGTCCCTTACCTATGGTCCTGGAGGTGTTTAGGACCTCTATTTAAGGTGGTTCTAGACTCATCTATGTTTCTTAAAATGAGAAAACTAAGCGACAAACAAAAGTCAAGTAGGACTGTCACATAAAGAGCAAATAGGGGGAACATGTTAACCTCCACAAGTAAACAAAAACAAGTGCACACAATTCAAACAAAGAATCTTTTAAGATCCTATAGGCAGGATATCTAGATGAGCATAAACAGAATATATAACAGCCTTATCAAAGCGAGCAGTGGTATGTATCAGTTTGCCTACTGATTTTGTTAAAAACTCTGAATCTGGGAAGCTTTCAGGCAGTACTAAATCACAGTTCTTTTTAGCCCCAGAATTCCTATAAGTTTTCCTAAGTGATAACCAGAATAGAATCCAATAGGCATGGTATCTACAACCGTTAACTCCTATAGGCATGATTTGTAAGTGTTAGAACGGATTCGTTTATTTCTTATAGACATGCTTTCTAGTTTATAGAATTAGTCAACTCTTATAGGCATGATTCCTAATTTACAGAATTAATTAATTCCTATAGACATGTTTTCTAGGTGCTGAAACAGATTTCACTCTATAGGCATGATATCTAAATTGACTTTTATATCTCTTATAGGCATGACATCTATGTGAGCAGGAACTTTAAACAAATTGCCAGGAAAGTGTATTAAGTTACTCAAATAAGATCCTATATACATGACCTCTAATGCACATTGAGATTTGAAAATATACATAAAACATGGGTTCTTGATGCAAAATTGATAAACGACCTATAAACAAGATTTCTAGAATGCAAAGTATGAAACTTCAGATTTCAAACGGTGAGGCAAGATCCAATGGGCATGATTTCTAATGGTATGCACATATAGAATCACCACAACAAACTATAGGCATGATTTCTACCCGAACCTGACAAAGATATATAACAATCCCTCCCCAACCTTTACTAATAACACTATATCTGTTTTTACAAGGATTATTACATTATTACAGACCAATATGAATGAACTACACAAAGCTATTCATTACACTATAGAGAGCCTTGGCAAGCCCAACATCAACCTGGAAGCTAGGTCTTCAAGAAAGCAAGTCTGATGTCCACAAGTAGTTAATCCATAATATACAAAATGGGCTTCTGGTGTGTCAAAGTTCCCAAGGGCCTCAGGGACCCCGGACAATGCTCATACCAGAACCTTTCTATAATAGAAGCATGTTGAGTCAGGAATCATATATCAAAATAGAAGCATGTTGAGGTTTGTAATAAACTGACTATCAGATATCAATTTCTGATTATCAAAATTGAAGCATTTTGATAATCAGATATCAAAATAGAAGCATGTTGAGGTCATGATAACAGAAATTGAGGCATACCGATTTAGGGGATAGCAAACAATAATGTGAAGATAATTGGAATCCCAAGAGTCCAGTGCAGCAAATCAAAGAACTTAAGTTGGAGTGTAAGTATGCAAGTAAAAGTGTAGGTGTGTGTGTAGGAGTTTTCTTGTGTTTCTAAAATCAGAATAGTGAAAGGTTTATATAGCATTCAAAGAGTAAAACAAATAAGGTAGGAAAATCAAGAGTTCACAAATAAGGTATGCAAATCAATCAACCAGTTAATTAGGGCTAAACCCAATCAATTAATAACACAGAATCCGGGGAAATATCACTTAAATTAGGGGGAATCTCATACGAAATCAGTTAGCAAACAGGATTGAAGTTAAATAAGGTAAGCAATAAATCTAAAAACCCCTTATATGTCGGTCCAGGTAATCAATACCCAGTAATTAGGCCAGCAGCGTAATTAAGGGAGGCAGTACCAATTATGAGTCACATATAAGGAAAGAATAAATAAAAAAATCTTTCAGAGCGATACCAATTTGAAAATAAGCACAATTTCATACCCTAATTAAGCACGTAAATCAATTAATTATTTAACTTAACAGAGCCAAAGTGAACGGGTAAGAACAGTGAGATAAATAATCGAATAATGGAAAATCTTAAGCATATCGAAACACAGAGATAAAACTCAAGCAGAGCAATTAGTCGAACAGTAAAGGATAAAGGCCATAATTGAGTATTTAAATATTTTTTAAAACATTTGCAGAAACCCTATTGAGAATCAAAACCCTAGCTTTAGGGAAAAAATGAAACTGGTTGATAATAGTGGTAAAAATAAAAGAATCTTAAAGGAAAACCATTTAACAAACTCCAAACACTTCAGATCTAGAGAGATCTGAACCTATTTGGCCAGAAATAGCTAGGTTTGTACAAAAATAAACAGAGGTAGAAAAATTGAGTTTTAGACCCGAGATTTGAAGCCATGAAAGCACGAAAAAATGATAATACTCACAAACAATGGGTGAATACAGACAGATTCACCAAGAGACAGAGGGACTCGAACCAAGTTTGTTCGAATCTCTTTGAGATTCCGTTATATAACATGAAAGCCGAACACCCAGTAGAGATAAGAGGTCAGATAAAGCCTAGAATCGAAGGAATAAATTATGAATCAAAGGGGGTTCAGGTGACAACAGGTTAGGGTTAGGGGGAGGTTGAGAAAGAAGAGAGGAGGAAGGGATTTAGGGGCGGCTGATTTATGAGAATGAGTAGGGTTTGGGGGTTATGAGTTAATTAAAATTGGTAAGAAATATAATGGACTGTTGATCTCTGAGATCATTGGCTAGGATTCAATATGGGGGTTGGGCTGGTTTAAACAATTGGGTTATTGGGTTGGGTTATGATTTAATTGGCCTGGAGTAGTAATTTGGGTCAAGGTCCGAAATTAAAGAGGCTATATGTTAAATACCCAATTAATTTGACAAAATAACTTATAAAAATAGAAAATAAATGATAAAAAAATTTTTTATGCATAAAAAATAATTTAAAGTAATCACTTAATATTATAAGAATATAAAAGGTAATTTTCTTGTAAAATAAAGTAATTATGCCCGTATGAGCTATTATTGCAAAGTTATTGCAATTATAACCTAAGAAAAATGTAAATACGGTTGTTCAAGAAATAATTAAAGTTAAATATAAGTATAAATGATAAAATTAAGCGATAAAATTATCATAAACCATTTGTGATGCAATCAGTAATTATTTATGTAATAGAGCTACTAGGAAAAATTAATTAAAATCCTTTAAAAAATGCAGAAATTATGAAAAAATATTAGTTGATTTTCATGCATTATTTTGAAGATATATATGCATTTTTGAAAATGATATAGGGAAAAATTGGGTATCAACATTAGCATTCTGGAGTCCATGTAAAGTTATTCTTCTTCTTAAGCAGCGAGAAGAATCGGTGGCTCCTATCTGAGGATCTCGAAATGAATCGCCCTAGGGCAGCTATGCGCCCCATTAGCCTTTGCACGGCCTTTACATTATCTACTATCATGATATCCTCAATAGCTTTGATTTTATCGGGGTTGATCTTGATCCCATGATTGGACACCATGAAGCCAAGAAACTTGCCCGAGCCAACCCCGAACGCACAGTTTTCTAGGTTGAGCTTCCTATTGTACTTACTCAGTATATCGAAAGTCTCATGCGAATGCTTTAAATGGTCCTCTTTTCGTAGGGACTTAACTAATATGTCATCAATATAAACTTCCATTGATTTTCCTATTTTTTCTTCGAACATTTGGTTTACTAGGCGTTGGTAAGTTGCACCATAATTTTTTAGTCTGAACGATATTACATTATAACAGTAGGTGCCATACTTTATGATAAACAAGATCTTTTCATGGTCCTCCGAGTTCATCTGTATTTGGTTGTACCCGGAGTAGGCATCGAAAAAACTGAGAATCTCGTGGACGGCCGTGGAATCGATCATACGATCGATATCAGGCATATGAAAAGACTCCTTAGGGCATGCCTTATTCAAGTCTTCATGATCTATGCACATTCTAAGTTTATTTTCCTTCTTAGGGACTACCACTACATTTGTTAACCATTCGGGGGTATTTTACTTCCTGAATGGATCCTATTTTGAGAAGTTTGGTTCCTCGTCTTTGATGAATGCATGCTTAACCTCAGATTGGGGCCTTCTTTTTTACTTCACCGGATGAAACTTTAGGTCCAAGCTTAATCTGTAGGTAGTGATTTCCAGTGGGATCCCTGTCAGATCGAGATCGGACCAAGAAAAGCAATCCATGTTATCTAAAAGGAATTGAATAAGTTTTTTCCTGAGCTCGGGGGTTAATCCTGTGCCCTAGTATACCTTTCGTTCGGGCAGATACCCGATCGGTATGACTTGTTCCAGCTCTTCGACCGTCGACTTGGTGGCGTCGGTGTCATCGGGAATTATGAAGGATCGAGGGATCCAATAGTAGTCATCCTCGTCAGTCCCCTGCTTCTTCGATTGGGCGAGGCTGATGTCTGTGGTTGCTATTTGGCCTGGTATTTTCCCTTCGAATCTGATCCTTTCACTGATGAGAGTGCCGATACCGGTATCACTTCGTCGACTGCAAACATCTCCTTAGCGGCGGGCTGCTCCCCGTACACCATTTTGACTCTCTTTGGTGTCGGTAACTTCAGAACCTGGTGAAGGGTCGAGGGTACTACCCTCATTTTATGTATCCATGGCCTTCCAAATAGGGTGTTGTACCTCATATCACCCTTGATCACATGGAACTTTGTTTCTTGCATGGTCCCGACTACGCTCGCTGGCAAAGTAATTTCACCTTTGGTGGTTTTGCATGCCATGTTGAAGCCGTTGAGTACTCGGGCTACAGGCACAACTTGATCCTGTAAGCCGAGCTATTCTACGACCCTTGATCGAATAATGTTGGCTGAGCTACCTGGATCAGTCAAAACACCTTTAACTTGAGTTTTGTTCATAAGAACAGATATTTCCAGTGCGTCGTTGTGAGGTTACAAGATCCCATCTGCATCCTCGTCATATAAAGACAAGGTCCCTTCCGGTACATAGTCTCGAGTTCGCTTTTCCCTCGTGATCTACACCTTGGTGCGTTTACGAGCCCTTGAGGAATATCGACCACCCCTCCAACAATCATGTGTATTTAATGTTATGTCTCTTCTTGCTCATTATGTCTGTTCGAATCTCTATTCTTGAAGTGGTTCTTAGCCCGATCACTTAAGAATTCTCTATGCCGGATCAGTATGTAAAGGTCGAGGCCATCTGGTGTCTTTGATGCGTGCGATGGCTGATACAATAGCTGACGCATCAACGTTGAAGTTGTATTTCGATAGTCGAGGTGCTTCTTTGGGCTCGACATTCATGTCGAAACCACTTTTTCTCATAAGACCTCGAGAGCTCTGTCCTCGTTCATTCCTTCTATCACTTCGAACGGGGTTGCGTCCAGGCCCGTTGTTTCTCCGGTCTTTACTGTATGGCTGATATCGATCTCTGTTTGATTGTGGTTCCCTGTCAGTGTCCCTTCTAACTCTATCGACATGCCTATTTGGATAAACGATCCTTGAAGGAGCCCCTAACTGGTCGAACTCGACCCTAATCTTTGACTGGTACCGATTATGCACATCGGCCAGGTTACAACTGGATACTTGATCAAATTCTGCTTTAACTGTTGTGAGGCTACCGAACATCGTATGTTTAGCCCTTGAGTGAAGGCATGAATGGCCCAATCATCGGCGATCAGGGGTAGATCCATGTGTTCCATTTGGAATCGAGATACGAACTCTCTGAGCATCCAATTATCTTTCTGCTTCACTTTGAAGAGATCCGACTTCCTAATATCGACCTTTATGGCTCTGACGTGTGCTTTAACGAAGGAATCTGCGAGCATGGAAAAAGAATCAATGGAGTTGGGTGACAAATTATGGTACAATATCATCACCCCCTTTGATAAGGCTTCTCCGAATTTCTTCAGTAGTACGGACTTGATCTCATTTTCCTCTAGATTTTTTCCCTTAATTGCGCATGTGTAGGAAGTGACATACTCTTTGGGGTCGGTAGTTACATTATACATGAGAATTTCTGGCATGCGGAATTTCTTTGGAATGGGCTTAGGAGACGCGCTCACAGGGAAGGGCTTTTGCACGAACTTCTTTGAATCCAAGCCTTTCAAAATCGATGGTGTCCCCGGGGATTTGATCAACTCGGGAGTTATATGTTTCCACTTTTTTGTCATTTGCTTCAATATTCTTCTCCCCCGACTCAATTCGCTTTGTCAGCTCCTCGAGCATTGTCATGATAGCGGGGTCAGTCCTCGATTCATTCACGTTTGACCTCCCCAGCAATAGTTTAGCCCTGTGAACGACTTCCTGCAATGGCTCGGGTTCGACCCTACTTGGTGCATGGTTCTGCTTTTGGAGTTATGCTATTGCATCATGTGGAGCCTGCAACATTTTGAATATTATTCGGAGGCTGATTCCGCCGTCTTCGCCACCCTGTGTGTTCTGACCGGCTGATCGACTCTGAGGATGCTATTTTCGGGGTCGACGCCCAGATTTGCATTCAGGGCAACATGGGAACTGATGTCGATGGGGTCTACAACTAGTACTCCCTCGAGGTCAACCGGAGTCACTTCGTTCCCTAGGGTGGCTATGTTGTCATTTTCGCCATGAAAACCAAGGCCATTGTCGATGTGTGTGGGTACTGTTTGAGAGTTCGACACGCTGATTCTGGAATAAAAAACGCTTACAAGAACAAGTAGTAAAGCAATGTGTGTTATGAAAATCAGTACCAGGAAATCACTATTATCCTTATCCACACGGTGCGCGCCAAACTGTTTACTCTTAAAATCGGATAACAATTAAATTTATGAGTGATTTTAAGGATATGTGATTTCACTTGGCACAAACTGAGAAATATGAAAATTGATGTTAGAAATTAACTGTAAGATAAAGCAAACCAATTTAATGTGCAGCTTTGGCTCTCGAGCTAGGTCGCCCTCGAACCAACTGAGTATGTTATTGAAGAGTAAGAACTGAACAACAGAATAAGAGAGCTTAAGAGAGAAAGTGTAATATATTGCTTTGTTATACGTGAATGTGATGTTTACAAAATGATTAGAACCCCTTTTATATAGTAGAGGAATTCTACTTATGGTACAATACTAAATACAAGAAGGAAATCTCATGATTGGCTAATTAACCGGTCTTGACTTGATACGTGCCGAGATTTCCGCCACGATCCTTGCCCGATCACGGATATCTCGATTTTCTGTTATTCGACTCATCAGGCTTCCTTCGATCTCGCTCGGTCTCTATCCCCCTCGGTCTCGGTCTCGATCTTGATCTCGATCTCGATCGGTCATTGATTCATGAGCTTAACAATCTATCTTTGTGTCATGGTCCGATACAATCGTGAGGTCGAACTTTGGTCTGCCATCCTGATCTCGATTAATCATACAAAATTAGACAAGTTTGATTTTGACCGTATACGACCTTAAATTTTATTTGACTCATCAAAGAAATTTTTTTTAGAAGAATTATATTCCTAAATTTGGCACAGCCGTGTCTTCCACTTGAAAATGAAAGTGACCTTATGCTCTCGTTGCACATGCAATCTTATGGATACAAATTGTTGCGTCCTCTAAAAAAAAGTTACTGAAAAAAAGGAAAATGTTAGATACTCGTCAAGTTGTCATGGATATTTTTTTTATACGTTTTCTTTCTTTTCTGGTTATTGTATGGTTGGTTATGTCCTTGCCATTATTCCTTGAGCCGAACGTCTATTGAAAACAATTTTTCTATTTTTATAAGATAGGGTAAGATATGATATATACTACTTTACCCAAATTTTATTTGTGAATTACACTGAATTTGTTATTATTTATTTGTTGTTGTTTATATTTATAATATTTGCTAATTGATTGCCTTTTCTTAGCTGATGGCACATAACATAGGTCATATTAGGTAGGGGTATATGTAGTGTACTAATAACAAGTTCAATTGAATTCATAAATTTTGAAGCGAAGCAAAAAAGTTTTATGTAAAAATTTATTAAAATTACAGAAATAATAAATATGAACTCATAATTATAAAAATATGATGAGTTCAATGCTATAATCTTTAAGAAATAATCCATTGAATTTAAATTATGAATCCGCCTATAACATTAGGTTCAACTAGCCCTGGACCTTTAGTAAGCTCGGTTAAAATATATTCTAGTCTATTAGGTAAGAGTGCCCATTCAGCCAATAAATCTGTTAGCATTTCCCATTTTTTTAATCAATAAGAGATAAGTGACCCACAACATGATCACATAATTTATGAAAAAAGAGATAAATTTTTTTAAGATTTATGATTCTAAATACGCATGACGTTTTTGTAGTTATTGAAGTATTTCATTTGGAGGATAGGGGACGTTTAAATTTAAGTTATTTTTGGTAATAAATAAAAATTATTTCACAATACAAAAAATTTACTATTACGGGGGATCGTTTGATATGAGATATAAGAAGGTATAGTGCTGGTATAAAAATTTAATACCACTTTAATACTTTATTTGGTTAGCAAATCAGGTATAAGTTATCCTAGGATTAAAATTAACATCGGGATAATTTATTCCTTATAGAGGATGGGGTAATTAGCACCAGTATAACTTATACATTCTTCTTACAAATATTGTAATTATCATATTTAATACAACATACTAAATAATGAATAAAAAATAATTTCAATATAACAAATCTCAGAATAACTTATACCAATATAACTTATCCCGATATAAGCCGTATTCAAACTAAATGACCCGTACGTGTGCAAATTTTAACAGACTAAAAGAAAAGGGGGGCTTTGGCATCCGTACCCACTTTTTGTGCCACGTTTTAACTTATACCCGCTTTGTAAAAAAAATTACATCCGTACCCGCTTTTGCGCATAACTTCAGCATGCGGGGCTGAAGTAGCAAAGGCAATCACGCAAAACTTCAGCATTCTAGTAGACGGGCCTGAAGTAGCTTGCGAGCTGAAGTTCTAGAGCTGAAGTTCCCTCGTTATAAAGAAAAAAACTTCAGCATACGGGGCTGAAGTTCCCCCAGTTACACTTCAGCTGAAGTTCATGCTGAAGTTCATGCTGAAGTTCCCCAGTTATAAAGACAAAAACTTCAGCTCTAGAGCTGAAGTCCCCCAGTGTAACTGGGGAACTTCAGCCCCGTATGCTGAAGTTTTTGTCTTTTGTAAATGGGGAACTTCAGCATACGGGGCTGGAGTTTCCAAGTTATAAAGACAACAACTTCAGCATAAGGGGCTGAAGTTCCCCAGTTTACAAAGACAAAACTTCAGCATAAGGGGTTGAAGTTCCCCAGTTTACAAAGACAAAACTTCAGCTCTAGAGCCGAAGTTATCTAGAGCGAAGTTTTGTCTTTGTAACTGGGGAATTTCAGCCCCGTATGCTGATGTTGTTGTCTTTATAACTGGCGAACTTCAGCTTAACTGGTGAACTTCAGCTCAGCGAGGGAAGGGGGAGCTGAAGATTTAAAAAGTGAGTACAAATTAAAAGTTTAAAAAAAAATAAATATAAATTAAATGGAGACGATAAAATAGGGTACCACACGTAATTTTTACAAGAAAATGTGTACATTTTAAAGGGGACACAAGTTGAGTAGAAAGAAGACTGAAGTGGCAGGTTTTGTGTTTGCTGTATACTCGAGGCCCACTAATCCTCGTGGTTGTGCGCAGTGGCCGAAACAAATCGGGCCAAACCCAGGGAAACAAAGGTCCTACGAGCTTGCCCTTTCTTCTTCCACCATCTGTCTTAAGCTAAGCTCAACACCTCATAAACCCAGACCACTCATCCCAGCTTAAGTTGACCCCACCATAAAACCTTTTTTTTTTTGTTAAACCTCAAAAAATAAGGAATATCCGAATAACCTCCTAAAACGACGTCGTCACTTTGCCCCTCCCAAAACCCTATATATAAATATTGTACCCCGTCCCTCTTTTGGCTCTTGAAAGAGCAATAAATCTCAGCATCTTCTTCTCTTTCTCTAGAACCTTCTTTTCTGTTCTTTATTCTCCTTTTTCAGCGCGAATAGTTTTCGTTGGTCAATTTGAACCATGAGTCGGACTTGGAACTCGGTTCACTCCACACAATCCCTCAAATTCCTCTACAGTTACGGTGGCAAAATTCTTCCACGCCGCTCTGACGGCAACCTCCGTTACATCGGCGGCTTAACTAGAGTCCTCTCAGTTGATCGCTCTATTTCATTCTCAGGTCTGTTTATTCATTAGTGTATCTCCTTTATCACTTCTATTTTATTTATTTTTCGAATAATATTTTCGTGCCTTTTCTAGAAGCTGATTAAAATTGATTGATTTGTGCAGAGTTGATGGTGAAATTTGGAGAACTATGTAGATCGTCTATGATATTAAGATGTAAGCTGCCGACTGAGGATTTGGATGTTTTAGTATCGATTACCTGTGACGAGGAGCTGGCGAATGTGATCGAAGAGTACGATCGAGTTTCGGCATTGACGAATCAAGAGATTAAGATTAGAGCTTTATTATCTCCGATTAATTTGCAGAAGAAGATCTCTCCTCCGTCTTCGCCTATGTCTTGCCTCGATTTTCCGACATCGAACGTGAAGCCAGGAAAAGTCGGCCGTTTCAACTCACCTCCGGTGTATTCGGCGGCTCATAGATGTTCCTCACCAGCTTTGGGTTATCCAGTCGGGATACCGAGAGACGGCCAGGAACTTCACTATCCTTTCTATGGACACAGAAGCATTAGGCCTCTGTATTACTTTGCTCCTCACCATTACCAATAGATCAACAAAAATATAGAGAGAGAGGGAGAGAGAAGTTATAGTAGTTCTTTTAGGAGATATCAGAGATGTACATGGACGAAATGAATCTCCTTGACACCGAAAAATGATAGTGAAGAAAATATTACAGCGTTACATAAAAATTTTACGGATTAACAAAAAGACAGATTCAACTTTCCTGGTGCGTGAATTAAATTGTACATTGTTTGACATTTTTCCGTTTATTCAATTTTGAGATCGATTTAAAATTTGTTATCAAAAATCTGTGGATTCTGAAAATGACCCCTGCTTGG
The DNA here is from genome assembly GCA_005239505.1 of Nicotiana paniculata. Lineage (NCBI taxonomy): Eukaryota > Viridiplantae > Streptophyta > Magnoliopsida > Solanales > Solanaceae > Nicotiana > Nicotiana paniculata. The sequence continues at coordinate 111,121 of ML344599.1, read as the reverse complement.
ATTTGGGCGCCGTTAGGGTTCCGTTGCCATTCTCGACAAATGTCTTTGCACAAAAAGGTAAAAGACAAGTGGTCTTACTGTTAAAATGTTGCAGCCAAGGTTTAAGCCTTTTGATAAATGGCACATTCTTTTGGATAAGTGCCAAATGGAGATAGCCTCGTTGAAATCATTCACATAGATAGAAATATGCATTTACGGCCATAAATAACCTTCATTAGCCATTCATTTTCATCATCAGAATTCTTCCTTCTAATTCCTTTTCTATAATATTTAATTAGCATAGCATTACATATTAGTTGTTCTTCCTTTTTTTCCTGCTAGGTAGATTTGAATATTATTTAATTTTGTTGATTTATTTATCCTTTAAATAAATAGAGATGAGCTTATTTAATTCTAGGAAAATATTTTACATTGCTGAAATAATTTCTTAGGACAGTGCCTAGCACGACTCAAGCTAATCCGTGTATCTACTTACAAATAATATTATTGTAGTGTTATTATTTTCCGGTGTCGCTATTTCCCTGTAAAACACTATGGCAAGTAACACTATTGCAGAATTTTTTGATGGTGCTACCAATTTTGATGTTGTCTCCGCTGCTACTATTCTAGCTATCCAGCCAAATATTCATGGTGTTGCAAATACGTTATTGCTGTTGGGATATACTATTAACCATGCGGTTTATACATAGTATTTTGTTTTATACTTTATGGAACAATTATATATTTAATTTATTCAATTCAATAAAGTACTATTTTAAATAGATCATTTGTTACATGTGTGTCCCTTTCGTTATGTAGTAGACAATTTAGTGTATGGAGTCTTAGCTCATGCACGAAAAATTAAATTGTTGGTTATCATAATTAATAAATTTTGTTCACAGTCAAAGATATTATTGGACAAAATATCTTAATGATTGTAGCACAAGATTATAGTATAATTTGTCTTGATTATGGGAGTGGTTTTACTCCGATTTCTTGTGCTAGTATACTCAGTGTATATTGAACGGACCAAGTAGAGAAAAGATATTTGTGTACTGAATATAAAATACTTTCTCTAATTCATTAAATGAGCTTATACTCCTAATCTTGATATAATTATTATGATCAATGTAATTTGTTTATTGTTTTGATTTATCAAAAGGTACGACTCTATTCCGAGTTAGTGTATGCCTAATACATTGGACAATAACGAATAATATTTGTTGATAATAATTAGTTGATAGAATCCTTGACTCGGTTTTGAGTTTGATGATACCCCTTTATATAAGCTTATAAGTTTTCATGTGAAAACCCAGCCGGTGAATTTTGCATCCGTCACATGAAATAGTTTAAGCGGAATTGTAAAGGATTTAAGTAGTTGATTAAATTAAATTTTCAGTGATTTAATTTGATTAACTGGTATTTGAGATCTTAACATGGGGAGTTAAAATAAGTGTTATTGAATTTTCGAAATTCATACTGAGGAGTTTAATTGCAGTGTTTTAGTGGAATAAATTATAATTAATTATAGTAAGAATTAATTCATGCTGATTTCGAATTAATGCTATAATTGGTAGCCTCTTATTATTTCTGTGGTCCCTACTATACCTAGTAAAAATATGGACAAGACTTGGGTAAAAAGTGACTTGGGAGAAAAGTCATCCGTTAGAGTTAGAGTAGGATTCTACTTGTAGAATCCTACACGTTTTTGGAAGATAATTTTCGGCCAAAAATAACTCTTCTTAAGGAGGACGAATTTCACCTAATTACTTACTTTCAGAGTTGTATTGTTTTTGCCCCCCAAAAGCAAAATCGTCCAAGGTTTTATTAGGCATATAGCAGAAGACTGCAGCCCTGGATTCTTGCTGTTTGGAAGCTTTGTCCAACGATTTCAAGAGGTTAGTGCTTCTAATCTTGTGATTATAGCATTGTCTAGTTTACATGTATTAGATGCCTGGTTTGTTTGGTTGCTTCCGCTGTGCATGTTCTAACAATTGGTATCAGACGCCGTCTTACATCTAACTAGATAATATAATACAGCATGAATAGAGTAATATTAAAACGTGTTGTTTAATGATGCATGTTTGGTATGATTATTCTATGTCAAAAACGTTTTTTATTAGAATCTTAATTCTAAAATTATGAATTAATATACACATGCATAAATAGTGGTGTTATATTTAATGACAGTCTGTTTAATTACGTTTTTGATGAATATCAATTTTTTTTTTTTATAAAAACATGACTGTTTCTTGAATGCTATTAATTCTGTAATTATGGGTTAATACATATATGCATAAACAGTGAATTAAATCTGTTTGAGTTGCATTTTGTCCATAATCGGAGAGTGTTATATTAATAAAAACTTAACTGTTTTGTATGATATTAGTTATGTAATTATGGATTAATATACAAAATTATGAACAGTGACATTTTTTTTAACAGTGAAAACCATACTGTTTTTTTTACAATTCGGTCTGAACATGTTTTTATTATTATTATTATAATAATATTATTATTATTTTGAGTTCTGAAATCATGTTTTAACATACAAGAGTATATTATGTGATTTGAACAAGTCAAAATAATAAAAACAATAAAAACAGCCAAAAATAGAATTCTACAAATAGGTCATGATTTTAGAATTCTGAAATTTTATCGAACTTCGATTGACCTCAAATTTGGTAGGTTCATCGGAAACGCCCCAGCTTAAACAACTGATGATGTACGTCATTTTTTGGGCATTCGGGGTCGTTTAGATGGGTTTTCCGCTATTTTTATATTTTCAGGAAATTTTTTTTAATAAAAAGAATTTTTAAAAGAAATCTGTGATAGTATGGTTCAATTCCCATTGTTTACAATCATGTTTTACAGTAATATAATGAATTTATATGTTGACATAGGTCTTCTTCCCCATCGGATAAATTCATTATAGATGATTACTGTAGTTTTGCCTCTAGTTATTTGCTTACTTATAATAACTCTCCAGTTGAGTTATATGCTGATTCAATGAAACTAGAGTTTATAAAAGTGATATTTACGTATCTTAAATTAACAGTTTACTCTCCATCCGAGTTGGTCCTGTTTAAATTTATGGGGTTAATATCTTACATCACTCATATATTTTGCATGAATAGTTAAGTTTCCCTAACGAATCTAACTGTTCAATGAGCATGGTTATATGTGTAATGTGCTGCTTTTGAATTTAATTATTCTAAATACATAACTAATGATCTATTTAATGTAAATATCTCTCAGATTAACCATGTCTTCATTCAACCCACTTACCTCAATTCTGAACCAAAACAAGTTAGAAGGACCGAATTATGTTGACTGGAAAAGAAACCTTGATATTGTCCTAACTGCTGAAGGTTACAAATTTGTAATCACTGAGGAGTGTCCAGAAAAACCTGAAAATGCTACTGATGATCAAGTTAAGGCCTATGACAAATGGGTTAAGGCTGCTGAGATGCCGCGATGTTACATTCTTGCCTATGGCGAATGTTTGCAACATCAGCATCAGTCTATGGGTCTGCTTACGACATGCTTGAAAGTCTAAAAGAGATGTTCGGTGAGCAAACTCGTGCAGCTAAGCAGACTGCCATGAAAGCCCTTTTGAACACCAAGATTTTTGAATGAACTGGAGGTCCTTGGAGCCTTGATTGATAAGGAGTCTCAAGTTGAAATGGTCCTACAGACTCTGCCTGACAGTTTTCAACAATTTCGCTTGAACTATAATATGAACAAAATGCATTTATCACTAGCGAAATTGTTGAATGAGCTGTAAGCGGCATAGTCTATTATCAAACAACAAGCTCCAGTTGTGGCACTCAATGTTGAGAAAGTTTCAGTTTCTAAGTCGAAAGGCAATAAGAAAAAGAAGAAGGCTCAAAAGGTTTTGGCACCTGGTGGTGCGGCTGGTGTGAAAAAGCCCAAAGGCAAGTGCTATCATTGCAAACAACCTGGGCATCACAAGAAGCAATGCCTTGCCTATCTGTCAAAGTTGAATAAGCAAGGTAATTCAAATTTAAATGTCGTTGAAACTTGCTTAGCGGCTATTTCTACCATGTTTTGCTGTGTAGATTCGGGAGCCACTAATCATATCTGCACTATTTTGCAGGGGTTTTAGGAAACGCGGCGGCTATGTGAGAATGAAATTTGCGTATTTCAAGCCAATGGCGAGCCAGCACCAGCTTTAGCTTTAGGAAATATTAGAGTTTCGTTTAGTAGTGATAGATTTTTAGATCTAAACGATGTTCTCTATGTACCTTCCATTAGAAGGAATTTAATTTCGGTTTCGAAAATAATGGATGCTGGTTATAATGTTTATTTTGCTAAGAACTCTGTTGTTATTAAGTTTAATAAACGTTTTACCTACACTGCTGCTAGAGTACATGACCTTTTTATTCTTGATATATCTCCTCGTGTGCTACAACAACCAAAAGAATTGAATAACATTAATCTGCCACATAAAAGAAAACGTATTTCTGAATTAAGTCAAACTTATTTGTGGCACTTACGTCTATGTCATATAAATCTAAATAGGATTTTGAGATTGGTCTCTGATAGACCATTGAGTTCATTGAAAGTGGAGTCACTACCAACATGTGAATCCTGTTTAGAAGGTAAAATGACCAAGAGACATTTTCCCTCAAAAGGAAATAGAGCCAGCGATAAGCTAGAACCAATTCACTCTGATTCGTGTGGACCTATGAATATACAAGCAAGAGGCGGTTTTGAGTATTTTGTGACTTTCACAGATGATTACTCAAAATATGGATACATTTATCTGTTGCGACGTAAGTCTGAATGCTTTGAGAAATTCAAAGAATTTAAGACGGAAACGGAGAAACGACATGATAAATATATCAAAACATTGCGATATGATCGTGGTGGTGAATACCTTTCTGCGGAATTCATAAAATACTTATCATATAGTGGAATTACATCTCAATTATCTGCCCCAGGAACACCACAACAAAATGGTGTGGCAGAAAGAAGAAATAGGACACTTATGGAAATGGTTAGATCAATGTTAAGTTATTCCGATTTGCCTTCTTCCTTTTGGGGATATGCTTTAGAAACAACAAATTACATTCTAAATTTGGTTCCTTCAAAGTCAGTACCTTCAACTCCAGTAGAATTGTGGACTGGGCGCAAGCCAAGTTTACGGCACATTCGAGTTTGGGTTTGTCCAACACATGTGCTGAAAGGGAAAGCAGATAAATTGGAATCAAGGACAGAAGTATGCATTTTTATTGGATATCCAAAAGGAACTAAAGGTGGTTTGTTTTATTGTCCCAAAGAAAAGAAGGTAAGTGTTACGACAAATGCCAGATTTTTAGAAGAGGACTATTTAATGAACCATATTCCTAGAAGTAAACTAGTTTTACAGGAATTAAGTAATGGAGTAACTAAAGACTCATCTCTAGAACATATCCCGGAAGCCAGTATTGACATACCATTGCACTATCGTAGTGGGAGAAATGTCAATAGGCAGCAAATTGCACAAGAGCAATTGCCTAACATCTCACTACCCCAAGGTAGTGGGAGTAATGTTGAGCAACCTCAGATTGTTGAACAACCTGAAGATGTTCTACAACCTGCACTCCAGGAAGAAGTTAATGATATCCCAGCACCGCAAGGTGTGGAGGATAACATTGAGGCTTCAGTTCCAGAAAATGATGTTGTGATTCAACAACAAAATCAGCCTCCACCTGTAGTGACTAGTCGTAGTGGGAGAATTATTAGAAAACCTCTATGGTTTGCGCTCTTGGGAGAATCTTATGATAGAATCCCTGAAGAGCCTAATACATAACCTATTAATTACGACGAAGCACTACATGATACAGATGCTGATAAATGGGTTGATGCTATTAAATCTGAAATGGAGTCCATGTACTCCAATCAAGTCTGGGATCTTGTAGAACCACCTACTGGAGTCAAACCCATTGGTTGTAGATGGATCTATAAGAAAAAAAAAAGGAATGGATGGAAAAGTGCAAACTTTTAAAGCTAGGCTTGTTGCAAAAGGGTTTACTCAAAAAGAAGGGATCGATTATGAGGAAACCTTTTCGCCAGTAGCCATGCTTAAATCCATTAGGATTCTCTTATCCATTGCTGCTCATTACGATTATGAGATTTGGCAAATGGATGTCAAGACGACTTTTCTAAATGGATGTCTTGATGAGTGTATCTATATGGCACAACCAGTTGGTTTCATTAAAAGTGGCAATCAGCACATGTTGTGTAAATTAAAGAAATCCATTTATGGATTGAAACAAGCTTCTAGAGCATGGAACACTTGTTTTGACGCATCGATTAAAACCTTCGATTTTAATCAATGTGAAAATGCATCTTGTGTCTATAAGAAGTGGGATCGAGATAAAGTTACATTTTTGGTTTTGTATGTAGATGATATTTTGCTCATAGGAATTAATGTGAGCATGTTGAATTCAGTAAAGGAATGGTTGTCCTCACGTTTCGATATGAAGGACTTGGGATAGGCAGCACATATCCTTTGGATCAAGCTTATGCGAGATCGCAAACAGAGGATATTAGGCTTGTCCCAAGCACTTTATATTGATACTATTCTCACCAGATTTAGCATGCAAGATTACAAGAAAGGCTTTCTCCCTTTTAGACATGGAATCTCTCTGTCGAAAGATCAGTCCCAAAAAAGGACTGATGAGATAGAAAAAATGAAGGCGGTCCCTTATGCTTCTGCTGTACGGAGTCTCATGTATCTATGCTATGTACTAGACCTGATATCTGCTTTGCAGTTGGCATGGTTAGTAGATTTCAGTCTAACCTGGACGAGAACACTGGACTGTTGTTAAGCATATAATCAAGTACTTGAGAAGGACTAGGAATTATATGTTGGTGTATCACTCAGGTGATCTTGCACCCATTGGCTATACTGATTCAGATTTCCAATCAGATAGAGACTCTAGAAAATCTACCTCAGGATATGTTTTTACCTTAGGAGGTGGAGCCATAAGTTGGAGGAGTACCAGGCAATATGTGGCTGCATCTGAGGTAACTAAAGAGGCTGTTTGGCTCAAGAACTTTCTAAAAGAGCTTAATGTAGTTCCTTCGGTTCAAGCACCGATTGTACTTTATTATGACAATAGTGGTGCAGTTGCAAACTCGAAGGAACCAAGAAGCCATAAAAGGAGTAAACATATTGAGCGTAAATATCACTTAATTCGGGACATAACTCAAAGAAGTGATGCAAGAGTGTTGAAGATTGCGTCAGAGGACAATTTGGCAGACCCATTTACGAAGAGCTTGACACAGAAGAATTTTGACAAGCATGTAGAAGGAATGGGTGTTAGAGTAGTAGACGCATGATTATTAGTCTAAGTGGGAGATTGTTGGGATATACTATTAACCATCCGGTTTAGACATAGTATTTTATTTTATACTTTATGGAATAATTATATATTTAATTTATTCAATTCAATAAAGTACTATTTTAAATAGATCATTTGTTACATGTGTGTCCGTTTAGTTATGTAGTAGACAATTTAGTGTATGGAGTCTTAGCTCATGCACGAAAGATTAAATTGTTGGTTCTCATAATTAATAAATTTGTTCACAATCAAAGATATTATTGGACAAAATATCTTGATGACTGTAGCACAAGATTATAGTATAATTTGTCTTGATTATGGGAGTGGTTTTACTCCGACTTCTTGTGCTAGTATACTCAGTGTATATTGAACGGACCAAGTAGAGAAAATATATTTTTGTACTGAACATAGAAAATACTTTCTCTAATTCATTAAATGAGCTTATACTCCTAATCTTGATATAATTATTATGATCAATGTAATTTGTTTATTGTTTTGATTTATCAAAAGGTACGACTCTATTCCGAGTTAGTGTATGCCTAATAGATTGGACAATAACGAATAATATTTGTGAATAATAATTAGTTGATAGAATCCTTGACTCGGTTTTGAGTTTGATGATACCTCTTTATATAAGCTTATAAGTTTTCATGTGAAAACCCGGCCGGTGGATTTTGTATCCCTCAAATGAAATAGTTTAAGCAGAATTTTAAAGGATTTAATTAGTTGATTAAATTAAATTTTCAGTGATTTAATTTGATTAACTGGTATTTGAGATCTTAACATGGGGAGTTAAAATAAGTGTTACTGAATTTTTGAAATTCATACTGAGGAGTTCAATTGCAGTTTTTAGTGGAATAAATTGCAAATAATTATAGTAAGAATTATTTCATGCTAATTTTGAATTAATGCTATAATTAGTAGCCTCTTATTATTTCTGTGGTCCCTGCTATACCTAGTAAAAACCTGGACAAGGCTTGGGTAAAAAGTGACTTGGGAGAAAAGTCATTCGTTAGAGTTATAGTAGGATTCTATTTGTAGTATCCTACACGTTTTTGGAAGACAATTTTCGGCTAAAAATAACTCTACTGAAGGAGGACGAATTTCACTTAATTACTTACTTTCAGAGTTGTATTATTTTTGCCCACCCAAAAGCAAAATCGTCGAAGGTTTTATTAGGCATATAGCAGAAGACTGCAGCCTTGGATTCTTGCTGTTTAGAAGCTTTGTCCAACGATTTCAAGAGGTTAGTGCTTCTAATCTTGTGATTATAGCATTGTCTAGTTTACATGTATTAGATGCCTGGTTTGTTTGGTTGCTTCCGCTGCGCATGTTCTAACAATTGCATCCACAACTTTGGCTGACACTAATGTCAAAACACAGGTATGTAAATAGACATGATTACATATCCAACGTTAAAAATAAAACCTTCAAGAAAAATGCACCTCAATGCAAAAGAAGAGTTGGGATAAATGTTAATCTCGCTAAGTCAAAATTAAATTTGACTGAAGCGGATAATATAATTATTGCGGTCATTTCCCAAATAAATAATGTGACCAATGTGATAGATTGTGTGATAAACTCTGGTTGTACTAGGAACATTTGTGCAAACAAAAATGAATTTTTGTCTTACACCCAAATTGAGGAAGGAAAAGAAACTATTTATCTTGGTGACTCAAGAACAACTCGCGTTCTTGGGAAAGGAAAAATTCTTCTCAAACTCACATCTAGTAAAACTCTAGCATTGAGTGATGTATTGCATGTCCCTAATATCCAAGCCAATTTGATTTCTGTGGGGTTATTAGGAAAAGTTGGAGTGAAGGTTTCTTTCGAGAATGATGAGATCGTACTGACCAAAAATAATAATTTTGTGGCAATGGATATTGTAACCATGGTTTATTCATGCTTAATATTTTTAAAGCTAGCAATAAAAATGCATCTTCTTCTGCTTATATGGTTGAATCTATTTCTTTATGGCATGCTAGACTAGGACATATTAATGTTGTTGATACCCAATTTTTTCCTATATTATTTTTAAAATGCATATATATCTCCAAAATAATGCATGAGCATCAATTAATATTTTATCATAATTTTTGCATTTTTAAAGGATTTTAAATTAATTTATCCCAGTAGCTTTATTATATAAATAATTACTAATTGCATCACAAATGGTTTTATGATAATTTTATTGCTTAATTTTATCATTTATATTTATATTAAACTTTAATTATTTCTTGAATAGCCATATTTACATTTCTTAGGTTATAATTGCAATAACTTTGCAATAATAGCCCATATGGGCATAATTACTTTATTTTACAAGAAAATGACCTTTTATATTTTGATAATATTTAGTAATTATTTTAATTCATTTTGATGCATAAATATCAATTTTTATCATTTATTAGCTATTTTTACGAATTATTTTCAAGGTAATTGGGCATTTAACAAATAGCCTCTTTTAATTTCGGACCTTAGCCCAATTACTACCCCAGCCCAATAAGATCAACCCAATACCATAACCCTAATCCAATACCCATTAACCCACAACCCAATACCCATAACCTATTTTATAACCTGCCCGACCCCTCAGATTCAATCCTGGCCATTGATCTCAAAAGATCAACGGTCCAGGACATTCCTTCCATTTTTAATTACCTAACAACCCCCAACCCTAATCATTTACCAAGTTCCGCCGCCCCTGAATCCCTTTTCCCTCTCTTCTCTCTCACACTTCTCCCTAACCCTAGCCTGTCGTCACCTGAACCCCCTTCAATTCATGGGGTTTTCCTTCGATCTTAAGCCCCATTTGGCCTCCTTTCTTTACTGGTGTTAAGATTTTTGTGTTATTTGAGGGAATCTCAAAGAGATTCAACACAGACTCGGTCCAAATCCTTCATTTTCTCGATGAATCCGCCTGTGTTCATCTCTATGTTTGTGAGTACTGTTATCTTCATGTTTTTGACTTCAAATCTCTGGTTCAAACCGGAATTTTCTTACCTCTGTCTATTTTTAAAACCCTAGACACTGCCTACTCGAGTCTGTTCAGATCTCTATAGATCTGAGATGATTTTGAGTTTATCTATTTAAGATCTTCTGTTTTTCTTATTATTGTTAACCGATTTTCGTTTTTCCCTAAAAGCTAAGATTTCATCTTTTAAGTTTCTGCAAAATAGTTCTAAAATATTTAAGCATTTAACTCCGGTTCTCTTTGCTTGTTCAACTGGTTTTCATGTCTATGTTTTAATACCTAGGGTTTTTAATAATTCCACTATTTGTTCTGATATTTGCCCGTTATTCTTTAGCTCTGTCAATTAAAAGGGATTAATTGATTTTTATTTGCCTAATTAGGGTTGGGAATTCTGTTTTCTTTTAAAACCGACATCTCTTTGACGATTTTACTTATTCTTTCCTTATTTGTAACTCATAATTGGTACTGCCTTCCTTAATTATGCTACTGGCCTAATTTCTAGGTATTGATTGTTTTGAACGACCTATAAATGGTCTTTAGGATTATTGCTTACCTTATTTAGCTTCAATCCTGTCTGCTAACTGATTTCATATGAGATTCTCCTTTATTTAAGGGATATTTCCCAGATTTTATCTTGTTAATTGATTGGGTTTATCCCTAACTGATTGGTTAATTGATTTGCATATTTTATTTATGTACCGTTAATTTTCCTTGCGTTATTTGTTTACTCTGCAGATTGCTAGATAAACCTTGCACCATTTTGATTTTCAAAACACAGAAAAACACCTACATACACACGCCTATGCTTACAAGCACACACTGAGACACAAACTCACTTGCACACTTACACGCACACAACTTGAGTTCTTTTTGTTACTTCGATTTGCTGCAGTGTCTAGCCGGCTGAAAGCCAAGGCTAGACTCTTGGATTCCAATTGCCTTCACCTTCCTGTTTGCTATCTCCTTAACTGGTATGGCTTAATTTCTGTTATCATGTTCTACTCTATATGTTATGTAGCAGTTTACTATAGACACCAACATGCTTCTGTTTTGATATTTGTTTCCTGGCCATATCTTTCTCAACTACTATGACTCAGTTCTTATTCCCTGTGACATATATGATTAACTTACTTCGAACCTCGATATGTCCTGTTTATTATATGTTTCCAGTTTACTTTCTAACTAGTATGCTTTAGTCTTTGTTACCTCTTTGTTCCACATGTATGTGTGGTTAGTGCTTCAAATCCCAACATGCTTATGCCAGACATTTAGTTCATGTTCTTTTTCTATTTTTAGTAGCTATGTCGTAATTCATGTTATCTTGTTCTGCTTATTGTAACTTTAGTATGTTTCTCTGCTTAATACATGTCGATCTGATTCCACCTAGTAATAATTAATAAACTAAGTCAACTTCAGCAATGTGAAACCTTGTTTGATTCAATTGTGACCTTGTTTAGTTCTATCTATAATTTAAGTGTTCCTGCTCTTGTTGTGATTGTTTAATTACCGGTACCCATGTCTGAACCAATCTGCTGAAATGTGGTTTTGTTCTGTTTGTAGTCTTGTAACTTGTTTCTATTCACTTATGAAAATCAAACAGTTTTTCTAAAATTATCCCCTACCCTTATATACTATTTTCAAACTTCTACTCTTAGTTAACTAGGGTCCTACCACCCCTAGTGTGAGCACTGCCTAGGATCCATGAGATTCCTCCGAACTCTGACACACTGGGGCTGGTCTTCCAATCATTTACAACTATTTCTCTAAGAAAAGTTCTGGTGTGAGCATTGCCCGGGGTCCCTGAGGCCCTTGGGAATTTTGACACACCAGAAGCCTATTTGTGTATTATGGATGGACTACCTGCGGACATCAGACTTGTTTGCTTGAAGGCATGGCTTCCGGGTTGATGTTGGGCCTACTAAGGCTCCCTATAGTGTAATGAATAGCTTTATTTAAATCATTCATATTGGTCTGTAATAATGTAATAATCCTTGTATAAACAGATATGGGGTTATTAGTAAAAGTTGGGCAGGGATTGTTATATATCTTTGTCAGATTTGGGTAGAAATCATGCCTATAGGTTGTTGTGGTGATTCTTTATGTGCATACCATTAGAAATCATGCCCATAGGGTCTTGTCTCACCGTTAGAAATCTGAATTTTCATTCTTTGCATCCTAGAAATCCTGTTTATAAGCCGTTTATCAAGTCTGCATCAAGAACCCATGTTTTATGCATATTTTCAAATCTCAATGTGCATTAGAAATCATGTATATAGGATCTTCTTTATGAATTATCGAACTTGTATGACATTCTGTTAACGTTTCTGCCCACTTAGATATCATGTCTATAGGAAATAAAATATAAAATCAGTTTTCTGCATTTAGATATCATGCCTATAGGAAGTAATACATGTAAAAAGTTTCAACACTTAGAAATCATGCCTATAGGGGTTAATTAATTCTGTAAAAAACAGAAAGCATGCTTATAGGATCTAAAGAAGATAAAAACCTGTCTGTTAAAATCAGTAACTTGTTTATGAACTATGTTATAGGTCTGTAATTAACAGTTGTAGATACCATGCCTATAGGATTCTGTTCTAGTTATCATTTAGGCAAACTTACAGGAATTTTGCGCTCTTTTTATATATAACCCTTTAAATTCGGAAAGGCTTATTTGCAGTAAAACTAGTCGATCAGCGGTGCAGTCGACGGTTCCGTGCCTTTCCCTCTCAGGTTGTCCGCTTGAGGGTACCAGTCTAGGCCTCTATAGAAACCTTACTCTGATTTATTATACATGCATCATGTTCAAAACCTAGCCAAGGTTAATATGTTGTCCACATAATAACCCTTTAGGAAAAGCCTTGTCCAAAAGTCCACCGGGGTCTCCATAATCCCAACGGAAGCAACCACGATATGTGCATTAATTTTGAGAAATAAGTGCCAATATGCTAATCACTGATGTATAAGTAGTCGAATTCGGAGGGGGAAAGGGTCTAACCTTATTTGTTTTGCAGAAATGAGGCACGAAGTCCCCAGGTTCGTCATGGTCCAAAGAATTCCACCATTGTTGCTGGATTGGTGCGAGAACCTTTCACCAAGAGCAAAGACCATGTGAAAAGGTCCTCGGAAACCTACCCTCTTTACTGGACATCCAACCAAATAATATGTTGATCGAATTTGCCACGATGTTCTGAGACAGTGAAAGGTCCGTGTTCCGTTTTAGCAACATAGAAATGACCCCTCTCTTGGAAGAAATAGAGGGATTCTCCGGGCTGCCTTCGGGCAATCCTGGTTTATTGTTTCCAGAAAACTGTGCCGCTAGGGGATTTCTGAAAATGATGGGCTTGAATAAGAACGACGATTTGGAGTGTTTGAATAAGTCCTACATACCTTTTGACTACCTCTATGAACGATAAGGTCATAGAAAGTCCTACTGTATCTTCCATGATGAATTCTCTATCACTTCTTTGGGTCATATTCACCGCTGGATTTTTGTGTTCGTTGTTTACTTCCTAGGTATGATGGTGTTCCCAATGTAAGGGGACTGAATTCACACCAGACTAGCTATGGTAGCCAAAAATTTAATGGAGGGGATAGAGGGGCAAACATATACCATTGTCCCTATGATCATAGCTGACATCTACTGAGCCTTGGACCACTGCTAGAATGGGCTCAAATACTTTGAGGGTTGTAATCTGCTACTACAGGTTTGGTTATTGGAGCATCTCCAAAGGGGTCAATATCATCAAGAGTTTCCACGAAGGGCGTGGAATAATCATATAGCCTTCCATTACCCTAAGAGAATGACTTACATCCCGGATAGTTTTGCTCAACCAGAAAGTGCTACAGAATGGGTGTAGTTTTTCGACAATTTGACTGAGGATCAGGTTCAATGGATATTCGAATGGTTCCCCACTAGTGAGTTCATCATCAAATCCAGGGACGTTCCGCACTTGGTGTTGATCGGGTTAAGAGGTATCTACCCTTATGTTCCCATCAGGGTTATGAGACATGCAAGCAGGAAGCAAGTCATACCTCGGGTTGCAAAAATGAGTCATTACGGTAGATTTTCAAGATGACGACATCCCATACAAGTGTGAAGCCCAACATATGTGACACCTAAAGATTATTGTAGAAAGAGACACCATCGAGCCAAACAGGTACCACACGGGGCATGTACGCTTTTACTTATCATGGTTGGAGGACAGCTTAACAGGGATAGTTGAGCGGGGAATTGGTCTAGGAAATAGGGTCATAGACGAAGCTGCTGAAACCCAAGTAAAATACAACAAGCTGCGCAAAAGAATGTATGACTCTGAGGCCGAGCATCTGGAGATACACGAGACAAACATGAGGCTGATCAATGAATGGAGGGAACTGGCTATCAACTCCAATGAAAGGCTGGAGTTTCTGGAGCAGGGTTTGATGGAGCTAGAGAGGAAGACGAGCAAAAGAGCCGGCGACTGCCAGAATGCTGAGGGAAGCGAAGGAGGACATCTAGCGAGGGTATACCTGCTGTTGGGCATGCGCGACCTGGGGAACTTGATCGATGGATCCAAGAAGAACAAGCCTAGGGAAGGTCCTTTTGGGACCAAGTAGATTAGGTTTATCTGCTTTTTCAAATGTAATAAGGCCAAGTGCCATTAATGACTTTTCTTATTTTGTGTCATTTTAGATTCATCTACTATTACATTAATGAAATGAGGCAATTATTGGTACTAAAGTTCTCCAAATAAACTTGTTTCTAGGCCGACCTCGGGCACAACGAGGCACCCAAACTAGGACGCGAATTTACATTCCTGCACTATGTGTTTAGATATTGCAAATACTCTTTTTAGAACCTTTACTAACTTGGTTACCTTTTTTTTCCGTTCCTTTTTGATTATTCCCATTCCCCAAGGTTTGTTCGCGCATACTGGCCTCATCAGCTTATCATACCAGATCCAGGGGCCCTCCACCTTCTCCTCCTCCTAGTCCACCAAAAGGCAAAGGAAAATCAAAAATGGATGATCTGAACGACATCAGAAAGGAAAACACTACACATGTTGAGAATGCGGAAGCTTCCGATGGTCAGGGCATTCAGGCCCCAAATGATTTGGTTTTACGGCTTGAGCAGAAGGTACTTGAACTACATGGGGAGCTTGAGCAGGTTCGTAATTTGGAAAATCTCTCCCTCACACTAAACGTCCCAGATATCAACCATCCAAATACCCAAAACCCAGAACCTCCTCAGAATACACCCAACCAACGCCCGCAGAATCCTCCCGCACCTCACCAATATACAACCCCGCCTCAAAATCAACCTCTCCCTCCTCAATACCAGCAAACCACCTATCAAACTCCCCAAAATACCCCACAAATTATCCCTGAACCCCAAAACTCAACCACTTATCACCACTATACCCAAACTCCTGGAATTCACTATAACAACCCCATATACGTGGAAACCCTACCTCACTCCACTCAACCAATCTCCTATACACCAGAATCTACTGAGAAGGATCTGCTCATCAAGAACATGGCTGAGGAACTAAAGAAGTTGACAAGTTGAGTTCAGGGTGTTGAAGGGGGTAAAGGTATCGAAGGTCTGAATTACGAGGATTCGTGCATACAGCCGGATGTGGAACTGCCAGAGGGTTACAAACCTCTCAAGTTTGAAATGTTTGATGGAACGGATGATCCCAAGGTTCATCTGAGGACTTATTGTGACAAGCTCGTGGGGTTCGGAAAAGATGAAAGGATTCGAACAAAGCTCTTCATGAGAAGTCTTACTGGAGATGCCCTGTCCTAGTACATAAGCCAGAATCTCAAGAAGTGGGCCAATTGGGTGAGCATGGCATCAGATTTCATGGACATGTTCAGATTTAATACGGAGAATGCACCGGATGTCTTCTATATACAGAATCTAAATAAGAAGCCACTGAGACTTTCCGCGAGTATGCTACTCAGTGGAGGTCAGAAGCAGTGAAGGTCAGGCCGACGTTAGATGATGAGCAAATGAAAAAATTCATTGTCAGGGCTCAGGATCAACAATATTATGAAAGGTTAATGATTATCGAGAATCACAAGTTCTCCGACACCATCAAGCTCGGAGAAAGGATTGAAGAAGGCATCAAAAGCGGGATGGTAACAAATTTCGAGGCACTACAGGCCATGAACAAGGCATTACAATAGGGTGGCATATCAAAGAAGAAAGAAGTAGGGACACTGATGGTAGCCCAAGGTCCAAAATCTCCATTTGTATACCAAACGCCTCCACCCACATACCAACCTTCGCCTCTTAGATATTCTCAACCCCCTACCGCCTACCACACCTATAACACCCAACCATACTATTATCAGTCACCTCCAACTCTTCCAAACTACCAAAAACCCATGCCTAATTTTGACCGCAAACCACCCAAATAGTACACCGCCATTGCTAAACCCATTGACCAGTTTTACGAAAGGTTGAAAGCCGCTGGATATGTCACCCCTATTCCCGTTGTGGAAATGGAGAATTCATCTCAATGGGTCAATCCAAACAAGACCTGTGCATATTATTCCGGCATAAAGGGACACACTATTGACGAGTGCCGCACCTTGAAAGACAAGATCCAAACATTGATTGGTAGTAAGGTCATACAAGCGAAGGAAGCTGAACCCAATGTCCGCAACAATCCTCTCCCAGATCATAGGGTGGAGGGGTTAATGTGATAGAAACTGATGAAGAGTGGGATCCCGAGGGATCAATCAGGCTTATTCGAGAAGGTGATGATCCTAAGAAACCTGCAGTCACACTCAATCCCATTGTGGTAGAGGTACAACCGCTAGTTGAAGTCGAGATAGCCGCATCGATTCCTTTAGAAGTAGAAGTAACACCACTCATTCCATTTGAAGTTGAGGTGGCCACACCTTTCACTGTAACGGTGGCATCCACACCACCCTTCAGTTCCAATATTGTACCTTGGGATTATGTGGCCGAGGCTAGAAGAAAGGGAAAGTCAAAGACAAAAGAATCAGGTGCTGCACAAAGACGAAAGGGTTGAATCACAACAGGGCACTACACATCACAGTGCAGTGCGAAGACACGCTTATTTCCAGAGTTTTGATTGACGGAGGATCCAGCCTCAACATTTTCCCATTGACAACGCTGAAGAGGTTGGGAAAAAGCCTACATGAGATACGAGAAGGAACTATGAATGTTAAAGCATTCGACGGGTCTCAAAGGGCTTCCATCGGAGAAACTAATCTCTGTCTGCAGATGGGTCCTACCTGGTTTGATGTGGAGTTCCATGTACTGGATATATCTTCCTCCTTCAATATGTTGTTAGGACGACCTTGGATACATGCTGTTGGGGCCGTAGAATCTAATTTACACCAGGCTGTGAAGTTCGAGTGGAACCATCAAGAAGTAATTATCCATGGAGATGGGAGCAACCCCATTTACACCAGTCAGAGTATTCTGGTGATTGAAAACAAAAGAAAGATAGGTGGAGAGACCTACCATCGTATTGAACGGGTTAACGCGATCGAGAAAGATAATTGCTGGAGTAGCAAAATAGCAAGCATGCTAGCATGGAAAGGATATGAGCCCGGTAAGGGGCTTGGTAAAAATCTTCATGGCATCTGCAAGAAAATACAGCCAAAGTGCCATGGTACCACTTTTGGGCTGGGATATCAATACACCTGGCAAGAATAACGAAACTGGTCACCACCATTGCGTGGTCCATACTACCCTCCTGAGCAACCCGTGCCATACTTGAGTCAGACCTTCCATCAGGCCAATATCATAAGGGGATTAGAGGAAGAAGAAGCACTGGCAGCATTGAGGAATTTGTTCTTGGAAGATGATGATAGGGACTGTTGTGTGATCATCGAGGAGGAGAAGGAAGAAGGCCCTAACATCCAAGCTATGGAAAGAGGAGCATTCTTCAAGAACTGGACTGTTCAACCATCAAGGGCCCGACGAGTCCCGGGTAGCAAGGTTGAATAACATTGTTTATTTTTCTAAAAAATGATTTCCACTTTTGCATTTTTTATTTTGTCTTAAATATTTTCAACGTTCCAAAAAAGTTATTTAAAATCATTTTGTTTGACATTTTTAATGACTTGATGTTTTATTATTACCATTTTCTTTTCATATCTTTATCCCTACAACATTACTATTTCTTATCTTGATGAACTGACGACGGTGACATGTAATGAGACAACGCAACAAAAGAAAAGTGATTCGGAAGAAGAGGATGCAATACCTAGGGAGATCGTCAGAGAAGTAGAGGATTTTGAGAATAAACCCAAGTCTAACTTGGGCGAAACTGAGATAGTCAGCTTGGGAAATTCTGAAACCGTCAAGGAGACCTGCATCAGCATCCATTTGTCACCATCAGAGAAAGAGGAATACACCCGGTTCTTGAAAGAGTACGGGGACATCTTTGCATGGTCATACGATGATATGACCGGATTAAGCACATCCATTGTGGCCCACAAACCTAATGTGTCCGCCAGTGAAGCAGAAACTCAGGAAGTTCAAGCCAGATATGAGCTTGAAAATCAAGGAGGAAGTTACTAAGCAGATCAAAGACAAGGTCCTCAGGGTAGTTGAATATACAACTTGGTTAGCCAACATCGTGCCAGTTCCAAAGAACGATGGGAAGGTTAGAGTCTGTGTCGATTATCGAGATCTCAATAGAGCTAGCCCAAATGATAATTTCCCGTTACCAAATATACACACATTGATCAACAGTTGTGCCAAGAATGAACTCCAATCTTTTGTGGATTGCTTCGCCGGTTACCGTCATATCTGGATGGATGAGAAGGAGCACTAATACTCGCAGAAATGGACGGGAAAATTTGGCCAAAGCCAATCAACTCAAACGCAGTCAAAAGATATTATGTGTAAATCATTTTTAGGTTCTCTACATGATGTAAACTGAACTACACTCGACTTGATTCCTTTTAAAAGGGGATACGTAGGCGGCCCTGTGGGTTCGGTCACTACTCAATAAAATTTCCACTTTTCCCCACAATCAGAAACTAGGGCAGAATTTTGAGGAGGACCCTCAAAATTCTGAAGTAAGTTCAGCCAATCGCAATGTACGAAGCAGTTAAAAAGTTCATCTAGTTAACTGGGGCAGAATTTTGAGGAGGACCCTCAAAATTCTTCGACAAAGGAAGTCGCGATGTCTCTGATCGTGTCACAGTCACTGGTTGATCTAACTAATTTCTAAGCTATATTTAAATATATCTTTGAAAATTATACATGCATGCTTTTGAAAATAAACTCTACTTTAGCAAATGCTACCCCAATAATTTGAACAGGATCTTCAGACATAGCAGAGCAAATCAAGCAAGCAGACGAAGGCACAAACCGACTTCCCCTCTGCAAAACTCACGATTTTTCTTTGAATGCAGGAACGAGGGATATACACACCTTGGAATCGCAAGCTTCATAACAACAAAGCTACCAAACTCATCTCCAGCTAAGAAATACTATGCTATCACCTATTATCTATTCATTGCATGAGACTAAGCTCTGTCTCAATCCTGCATGAGGCTAAGCCTGCCTCCTATTTGCATAAGGCTAAGCATCTCCTTCTCTTTGCATGGGACTAAGCCTGTCTCAGACTTTGCATGAGGCTAAGCCCTGCCTCCCTATTTGCATAAGGCTAAGCATTGCCTTCACCTTGCATAAGGCTAAGCATCTCCTTCTCTTTGCATGGGACTAAGCCTGGCTCAGACTTTGCATGAGGCTAAGCCTGCCTCCTATTTGCATAAGGCTAAGCATTGCCTTCACCTTGCATAAGGCTAAGCACTGCCTTCTCTTTGAATGGGATTAAACCCTGTCCCGAACTTTGCTTGGGACTAAGCCCTGCCCCAAACCTTGTTGAGACTAAGCTCTGTGTCCACCTTGCACGAGGCTAAGCTCTGTCTCAATCCTGCATGCGGCTAAGCCCTGCCTCTCGTTTGCATAAAGCTAATCATTGCCTTCTATTTGCATGAGACTAAGCATTGTTCCGAATCTTGCATAAGGCTAAGCACTGCCTTCTATTTGCATGGGACTAAGCATTGTCCCAAATATTGAATAAGGCTAAGCACTTCCTTCTATTTGCATGGGACTAAGCATTGTCCCGAATCTTGCATAAGGCTAAGCGCTGCCTTGTCTTTGCATGGGACTAAGCCCTGTCCCGAGCCTTGCATGAGACTAAGCTCTGTATCCACCTGGCATGAGGCTAAGCCCTGCCTCCCATTTTCATAAGGTTAATCATTTCCTTCACTTTGCATGTGACTAAGCCCTGTACCGAATCTCGCACGAGACTAGGCACTGTCTCTCTTGCACTATTCTCTTCTCTCGGGCTAAGCTCTGCCCTCAACGTTATACAAGACTAATCCTTGTCTTGATTGCTTCTAGCATCATGTATTTGCACCTCATGGGCTGAAATGTCACCAACTTGTACGAAGGAATCATAGTCTGAAGGCACCATCCTCATAGCCGGAAGACACCATGACATGGCCTGAGGATCTCTCAAACCTGCATATCATTATCCAAAGGCGTCATGGTTCAAAGGCACCATTTTCATGGCCCGAGAGCATCCTTTCATGGCCTGCAAATTCCTTACCATGCAATTCATGGCCCGGGACGTCATGGTCTAAGGACGTCACCCTCAACCGTCCAAAGATAATTATCATGGTCTGAAGGGAATTTTCCTCATGTTTAAATTCACGCAAAGATATATGCTTGCAGTGCATATTTTTATTCGGAGGTAACCTGATAAGAAACCATTATCCAGTTCCTTCATACTATTTCAAACCTCACCGCTCACCATAACCATTTCACATATTTGAAACCTTATATCCGTCCTTGTGATAACTTTATCGGTATATTTCGCCAGTAGATCAAGAACTACACACGACTTGGTTCTCGTAAAACTAGGGATATGTAGACAACTCGGAAACTAGAGTGCGATCTATGTCTCTCAAATCACCCTATTCGGTCAAAATTGGCCATCATATCTTTACCCGATAACTCTTTCATCCTTCCCGGGTAAGAGGGTCAGTTGTTGATACCCAATTTTCCCCTATATTATTTTCCAAATGCATATGTATCTCCAAAATAATGCATGCGAATCAACTAATATTTTTCCATAATTTTTGTATTTTTAAAGGATTTTTAATTAATTTATCCCACTAGCTTTATTATATAAATAATTACTAATTGCACCATAAACGGTTTTATGATAATTTTATTGCTTAATTTTATCATTTATATTTATATTAAGCTTTAATTATTTATGGAATAGCCATATTTACATTTCTTATGTTATAGTTGCAATAACTTTGCATTAATAGCCCATATGGGCATAATTACTTTATTTTACAAGAAAATGACCTTTTATATTTTTATAATATTAAGTAATTATTTTAAATCATTTTATGTAGAAATATTAATTTTTATTATTTATTAGCTATTTTTATGAATTATTTTCAAATTAATTGGGTATTTAACAAATAGCTCTTTTAATTTCGGACTTTAGCCCAATTACTACCCCAACCCAATTAAATCAACCCAATACCATAACCCTGATCCAATACTCACTAACCCACAACCCAATACCCATAACCCATTTTATAACCCGCCCGACCACCATATTCAGTCCTGGCCATTGATCTCAAAAGATCAACGGTCCAGGACATTCCTTCCATTTTTAATTACCTAACAACCCCCAACCCTAATCATTTACCAAGTTCCGCCGCCCCTGAATCCCTTTTCCCTCTTTTCTCTCTCACCCTTCTCCCTAACCCTAGCCCGCCGTCACTTGAACCCCCTTCAATTCATGGGTTTTCCCTTCGATCTTAGGCCCCATCTGGCCTCTTTTCTTTACTAGTGTTATGATTTTTGTGTTATTTGAGGGAATCTCAAAGAGATTCAACATAGAATCGGTCAAAATCCTTCATTTTCTCGATGAATCCGACTGTGTTCATCTCTATGTTTGTGAGTACTGTTATCTTCATGTTTATGCTTCAAATCTCTGGTTCAAACCGGATTTTTCTTACCTCCATCTATTTTTAAAACCCAAGTCACTTCCTACTCGAGTCTGTTCAGATTTCTATAGATCTAAGATGATTTTGATTTTGTTTATTTAAGATCTTCTGTTTTTCTTATTATTGTTAACCGATTTTCGTTTTTCCCTAAAAGCTAGGGTTTCATCTTTTATGTTTTTTCAAAATAGTTATAAAATATTTAAGCATTTAACTCCGGTTCTCTTTACTTGTTTAACTGATTTTCATGTCTATGTTTTAATCCCTAGGGTTTTTAATTATTTCACTATTTGTTCTGATATTTGCCTATTATTCTTTGGCTCTGTCAATTAAAAGAATTAATTGATTTTTATTTGCCTAATTAGGGTTGGGAATTCTGTTTTCTTTTAAAATCGACATCTCTTTGACGATTTTACTTATTCTTTCCTTATTTGTAACTCATAATTGGTACTGCCTTCCTTAATTATGCTACTGGCATAATTTCTGGGTATTGATTGTTTTGATCGACCTATAAATGGTCTTTAGGATTATTGCTTACCTTATTTAGCTTCAATCCTGTCTGCTAACTGATTTCATATGAGATTCTCCTTTATTTAAGGGATATTTCCTAGATTCTATCTTGTTAATTGATTGGGTTTAGCCCTAACTGATTGGTT
The DNA here is from genome assembly GCA_005239505.1 of Nicotiana paniculata. Taxonomy (NCBI): domain Eukaryota; kingdom Viridiplantae; phylum Streptophyta; class Magnoliopsida; order Solanales; family Solanaceae; genus Nicotiana; species Nicotiana paniculata. Next base: position 88,139 of record ML344599.1, on the reverse strand, counting down.
AATTGATTTGCATATTTTATTTATGTACCGTTAATTTTCCTTGCGTTATTTGTTTACTCTGCTGAATGCTATATAAACTTTGCACCATTCTGATTTTCAAAACACAGAAAAACACCTACACACACGCCTATGCTTACAAGCGCACACTGAACACAAACGCTCTTGCACACTTACACGCATACAACTTGAGTTCTTTCTGTTACTTCGATTTGCTGCACTGCTAGTCGGCTGAAAGCCAAGGCTAGACTCTTGGATTCCAATTGCCTTCACCTTCCTGTTTGTTATCTCCGTAACTGGTATGCATCAATTTCTGTTATGATGTTCTACTCTATATCCTATGTAGCCAGTTTACTATAGACATCAACATGTTTCTGTTTTGATATTTGTTTTATGGCCATCTCTTTCTCAACTACTATGCCTCAGTTCTTATTTCCTGTGACTTATATGATTAGCTTACTTCAAACCTCGATATGTACTGTTTATTATATGTTTCAAGTTAACTTTCTAACTAGTATGCTTTAGTCTTTGTTACTTCTTTGTTCCACATGTATGTGTGGTTAGTGCTTCAAATTCCAACATGCTTCTACCAGACTTATAGTTCATGTTTTGTTTCTTTTTTTAGTAGCTATGTCTTAGTTCATGTTATCTTGTTCTGCTTATTGTAACTTCAGTATGTTTCTCTGCTTAATACATGTCTATATGATTCCACCAAGTAATAATTAATAAACTAAGTCAACTCCAGCAATGTGAAACCTTGTTTGATTCAGTTGTGACCCTGTTTAGTATGTCTATAATTTAAGTGTTCCTGCTTTTGTTGTGATTGTTTAATTATTGGTACCCATGTCCGAACCAATCTGCTGAGATGTGGTTCTGTTCTGTTTGTAGTCTTGTAACTTATTTCTATGCACTTCTGAAAATTAAACTGCTTTTTTAAAATTATCCCCTACCCTTATATACTATTTTCAAACTTCTACTCTTAGTTATCTAGGGTCCTACCACCCCCAGAGTGAGAACTGCCTATGGTCCATGAGATTCCTTCAAAATCTGACACACTAGGGCTAGTTTTCCAATCATTTACAACTATATCTCTGAGAAAGGTTCTGGTGTGAGCATTGCCCGGGGTCTTTGAGGCCCTTGGGAACTTTGACATACCAGAAGCCCATTTGTGTATTATGGATGGACTACCTGTGGACATCAGGCTTGCTTGCTTGAAGGCCTGGCTTCCGGATTGATGTTGGCCCTGCTAAGGCACCCTATATTGTAATGAATAGCTTTATGTTATTCATTCATATTGGTCTATAATAATGTAATAATCCTTGTAAAAATAGATATGAGGTTATTAGTAAAAGCTGGGGACGATTGTTATATATCTTTGTCAGGTTCGGGTAGAAATCATGCCTATAGGTTGTTGTGGTGATTCTTTATGTGCATACCATTTGAAATCATGCCTATAGGGTCTTGTCTCACCGTTTGAAATCTGAGGTTTCATACTTTCCATCCTAGAAATCCTGTTTATAGGTCTTTTATCAATTCTTCTTGAAGAAACCATATTTTATGCATATTTTCAAATCTCAATGTGCATTAGAAATCATGTATATAGGATCTTCTTTATGAATTATCGAACTTGTATGACATTCTGTTAACGTCTCTGCCCACTTAGATATCATGTCTATAGGAAATAAAATATAAAATCAGTTTTCTGCATTTAGATATCATGCCTATAGGAAGTAATACATGTAAACATTTTCAGCACTTAGAAATCATGCCTATAGGGATTAATTAATTCTGTAAATAACAGAAAACATGCTTATAGGATCTAAAGAAGATAAAAACATGTCTGTTAAAATCAGTAACTCGTTTATGAACTATGTTATATGTCTTTAATTACCAGTTGTAGATATCATGCCTATAGGAAGTAATACATGTAAACATTTTCAGCACTTAGAAATCATGCCTATAGGGATTAATTAATTCTGTAAATAACAGAAAACATGCTTATAGGATCTAAAGAAGATAAAAACATGTCTGTTAAAATCAGTAACTCGTTTATGAACTATGTTATATGTCTTTAATTACCAGTTGTAGATATCATGCCTATAGGATTCTGTTTTAGTTATCACTTAGGCAAACTTATAGGAATTTTGGGGATAAAAATAACTGTGATTTAGTACTGCCTAAAGTTTGCCCAGATTCAGAGTTTTTAACAGAATCAGTAGGCAAACTGATAGGAATTGCTGCTCGCTTGAATAAGGCTGTTGTATATTCTGTTTTTTTCTCATCTAGATATCGTGCCTATAGGATCTTAAATCATTAAAGACTGTTTGTTTGAATAGAGGGCATTTTTTTTGTTTACTTGTGGAGGTTAACATGAGCCCCTATTTGCTCTTTATGTGACAATCCTACTTGACTTTTATTTTTCGCTTAGTTTTCTCATTTTAAGCAACATAGGTGATTCTAGAACCACCTTTAATAGAGGTCCTAAACACCTCCAGGGCCATAGGTAAGGAACGGGTAGTGCACACATAAGGTACACACTAGAAGCTATTAGAATGCTTAAGTAACAACTGAAAGATAGTAACTGGGTAGTAAATGAGATGATGACCTGTGCGCTAATACTATGCGTAACAACCTAATTTTGGGAAAGTTACCAAGCATTGCATGGAAATGATCCTATAGGCTAAAAAAGGTAAGACCCCTTTAATTCCTATTTTAAAGTAAATATCTATTTGTTTTAAATTGTTTAACTTTCCTTTAAAGACTAATCCACTTAATTGAGTTTGGCAAGGACCCACCGTCGTGGACTTCAAGGGGTGCCTAACACCTTCCCCTCAAGGTAATTTCGAGCCCTTACCCAAATCTCTAGTGACGTAAACTAGTTTCATGAGTTATTTGCTTTAGGTGACCTAACACACCTTCATCCGTTAGGTGGTGACTCTTCAAATCCCATACCCCATCCCAGAAATACGTGCTGAAGCTAAAAGTACCAGAAAGACATGTTATTTTGTAAATAGAGAAACTAATTTGTTATCCTTTAATTCACACTGATTTAGGCGACTTGAAGCTGACTATGACTAGAGGTGGTAAAAGATATTATGTGACTTTTATCGATGATTTTTCTAGATATGCTAAGTTTTATTTGCTTAGAAATAAAGATGATGTATTTAATGCTTTTATTTCTTATAAAACTGAGGTTGAAAATTAACTTAGGAAAAAAATCAAGAGAATTAGATCAAATAGATGTGGAGAATATTTATCTTTAAATGATTTTAGTGAAAATAATGGAATAATTCATGAAGTAACTCCGTTTTATTCACCTGATTCAAATGGAGTAGCTAAAAGGAAAAATAGAACATTGAAAGAGATGATGAACTCTATGTTAGTTAGTTCTAATGCTCCTTATAATTTGTGGGGTGAAGCTATATTATCTGCTTGTCACTTACAGAATAGAATACCACATAGAAGAACTGAAAAAACTCCGTATGAATTGTGGAAGGGTTATAAACCTACTTGAAATATTTAAAAGTGTGGGAGTGCCTTGCTAAAGTTCTTTTGCCTGAACCTAAAAAGAGAAAAATAGGTTCTAAAACTGCTGATTGCATGCATATTGGATATACTGAACATAATGATGCATATAAGGATGGAAATGAGTCGGTGCGGGTGCGGGGCGGGTTCAAACGTTAGCGGTGCGGTGCGGGTTTGAGAATTTGCGGTTGCGGGGTGGTGCAGGTTCAATTTTTAAATTAAAAAAAATGCGGCACGGGGCGATTTGCGGGTGTGGATTTATTTTAAAAGGCTAAATAATATTTAAAACCCTAGTCCCAAATACTCCCAATTTCACTCAGAGTCTCAGACTTAAAACGGGTCATCTCTCATTCCCTCTCAGACGACAGACACAGAGACTATTGTCTCTCATCTCCCAATTTCACTCAGACTTCGTCCTCGGGAATAGGTACTCGTCCTCGAATCTCAAACTCTTGTCTCAATTCTATCTCAAACTCTTATTTTTCGGCCGTAACACGGTCTTTGATTCTCTAGCGGTTCTTCAATTCTCAAAAGGTGGACTGTCGGCGACTTTCTCCGGCGATGAGCCTATACGTCAGAAGATCTTTGTTTCTTTATCTGGGTCCTCTTTTGTCTATGGTTTGCTTATTGGTTTGGTTTCAAACTTTACGAATTTGATGGTTTTGGGCTAAATGTCTTGTTTTAATTAATGATATATTTTGATCAATTTTATGGATCTGAATTAGGTGGTTTAAACAGAAGTGAAGTGTGTCCATTCCACTTGTACGTAGTAGTAATGTGTGGACCAATTTTATACTCCTATTTGTTTTAGCTTAATGACTTGAGATTTTTTTTTCCTTCAGTATCAGTGTATCACATTTTTTTGTCGGATTTTCTGATCTAATACTGTAATTTAGTATTGATCAACTCTTAAAAGAGTTGGATTTGGTATTAGGTTGTCAGTTCCTTATATCACTTTTGGATTAACTAATTAATTGACTCTTTTTTCATTTTCCATGTGCACTTAGAAATGTCTCATAATATTAATTTATCTTATTTTTTGTAGAAAAGTATGGAGCCTCAAAATGAAGAGAATCCAGTTGGTTCATTTTCTAGTACTTTTCTTATAGAGAGTGAGAGTCAATTGCCTATGCAAGTCGATGAATTTACCACTGAAGTTATCGATGAAAGTGGGAAAAGAACTTATTTCTGACGCATGGAAGCATTTTAAATCGGTGATGATTAATCATGTTCGTTTTGGTGTTTGTAAGTATTTTAATACTCATATCAAATCAACAAGAAATTATGGGACATCATCCATGTTAGATCATAGCCGTAGTCGATGTCGTAAAAATCCAAGTAACTTAGATAATAAGGGTAGTTCGGGGGGTGATGGTAGCCAACAACCTATTTTGATCAAGATGTTTCACGCAGAGAACTTGCTCATGCTATCATTTTGCATGAGTATCCATTGTCCATTGTTGATCATGTAGGATTTAGGAAGTTTGTTGCTAGTATCCAACCGTTGTTCAAAATGGTGTCTAGGAACACAATCTAGAATGATATACTGATGATTTTCGACATTTGAAATAAAAAACTTCTATGTTATTGGAAAAGTTACAAGTAAAATTGCAATAACAACTGATATGTGGACTTCGGACATTACCAAAAAAGGGTTCATGGCTATTACAACATATTTTATTGATGATTCATGGAGACTTCAAAGCCGTATTCTTAGATTTGTTTATGTTCCTGCTCCATATGATAAGGATACTTTGTGTAGTGCGTTGTTTTATTGCTTGTTAGAGTGCAATCTTGAAAGAAGAATTTCAACAATTACATTTGATAATTGTAGCACAAACAATGCTATGATGAAAACCTTACTAGATGAGAAACTTTGTAAAAGGGATTTATTGTTGATGGGTCAAATGTTACATGTGCGATGTGCTGCACATATCTTGAAGTTGATTGTACAAGAAGGACTAAAGGTGATACAAGATAGTATTAATAATGTGTGTGACAATGTCTTATATTGGATAGGGTCTTCAGGCAGAATCAAAAGGTTTGAAGAAGCTGCACGATTGCTACATATTTCTTGTAACAAGAAGTTAGAGTATGATTGCCCTACTCGTTGGAACTCAACATATCTAATGTTGAGAACAACCCTGGAATAAAAAGATTTATTTATGAAGTTGAGCCTAAATGACCTTATTTATCATTGTTTTCCAACCGAAGGGCAATTGAGTGCAGCAAAAGAAGTTTGTGATACATTAAAGTTTTTCTACCATATCACTGAAGAGTTCTCAGGGACTCAATATCCCACTTCTACTCAATATTCTCTAAAGTTTGTGATATTAAGATAGAATTGGAAGCCTTGGCGAAAAGTTTAAATTCTTTGATTACCTCTATAACATCAGCAATGTTGTTGAAATTTAAGAAATATTGGGATGAAGTGAATATTTTGATGGATGTAGCTGCTATCTTTGATCCGAGGTATCAGATGAGGTTGGTGGAGTTCTATTTTATACATATTTATGGTGGAGAAGCTACTTCAGATAAAATTCAAGAAGTTCGAAACTACTGTGTTGATCTCTTTCAAGAATATAAGAGTAGAGGAGCTGAGTCACCCCAAGCATCTAGTTCTAGTGAAGTTGTTGGTCATGTTGAGGGTGATCGACTGTCTAGTTTTGATAGGTTTGTCGCATCGAGTAGCTCGAATGTGGACACAAGATTGGAAGATTCTTATTTAGAAGAAAATGTGCTACCCTGCACACCATTATTTGACACTTTAATTTGGTGGAAGACAAATGGATTAAAATTTCCTACTTTACAAAAAATGGCTCGTGACCTCTTAGCCATTCCTTTCTCTACCGTTGCTTCAGAATCTACATTTAGTACTAGTGGGAGATTGATTAGTCCGCATCGTAGTAGAATTCACCCTACTACTTTGGAGGCTTTAATACGTGCTCACACTTGGTTATGGAACGAAATAAATGGTAAGTAATTTTTTCAATGACTTGTAATATTAATAGTGATTTTCAATTTTTAATACTATATATGTTTCTTTTTAGGTTTGGCTTCAACGGTCGACAAAGTTTCATGTCCAACATTACTTGACGAAGAGGAAGAGCCGGATTCAAGTGGTCGATAGACGAGGAAGAGAATGTCATTTGTTGATAGATTATGTTGAGTATAGACCATTAGACCTTGCTGTCTTGCCAAACACACTTTGTAGTTTGTTAAAGCTACTGCTCCTATACCTTTTGAGATGTGTTTTTACTCTTAGATTATGTGTTTTGCTTCTAAAATTCTGGTACTTTTTGCTTGATGTGATGGATGAAGGGAGACTCTTGTTCTTCATTTATCTGATAAAAATATGATCTTCTGTTGAAATCAAGGGAGTCAAGTCAGCACAGGCTGATAACAAAATGAAAATCTACAATTTTTTGTGTACTGAACTATCTTGGTCCTATTTTCCTGATCAATTTATTGAGAGACTATAGGTTTTCTTGTTTCTTTAACTTTTGTGGGGATGAGGTTTGTAAAAGTTGTTGAAAAAAGCTTTGAGTTTGAAGCTAAGATTGAATGTTAAAGGGTTCACTGAAAATTTTCCCTAATAGGATATGCAGGTGCAAGATTTGGATGAGCTCTTGCACTTTCATCAACGGATTTGGGGGAAATCAGGGGAATTAGAAGCAATAGGATGGTGATTCAAAATCCCATTGGTCTATCACATGTGTATATATTTGACATGTCCCAAATATGATAATATAGTCATAAACAGCGTAATGGTTACAACTGTGCTCTCGGGCTAATCGAATTCAGGAGCTTCTCGGGCTGCTTGTTTTTCGGATTTCGTATCCACTGCTTGTTTTTTGTTTACCTAGATGGGGGTGAAAGAATCATGTTTGTTGTTGCTAGTTTCACTATGAAAGGAATTCAACATGTTCAACTTTGTTTGAAACAATTTTAATCCGAGATTAATGTTGGACCACCAAAAGAAAATTTTGGGTTTGAGAAGCAAGCTAGTGGCACTTTCTATATAACATGTCCTAGTTGGATGGATTGGTTTCATTGTGTGGATTGAAATATCAAGTTGAACATTATTTGTTTCCAATATTACCAATATTTCCCTTTGTGAAGGAACTCTGCAAAAAACTTAAAGTAAATTACTTTCCAAGATTACCAGTCTCAAGGGATCCATTTTAATGTCAAGAAAAGAAAATTCATAGTTATGTTGTTTAAAGGGCGTGACAGATTGGCTAGTTAATTTTTTCCACATGGGAAAGAGTAATATGTTGAATATTTTTAGAAAGATTGCGGTAGAGATGAGTATAATAACAGGAATGGAACCTCAAATTAAAGTATCGTTGCTAAAAATTTTCAACGTCTTCCTAATTAATTGTTTTGTTAAAAAAATTAGATTTAAGTCTAGCTTTCTAATAAAGAAAGAATTTAAAAAAAAAAAAATTTGCGGAGCCGCACTTGGACGAAACCACTTCTGTACAAATTTCTTTGAATCCATCCCTTTCAAAATTGGCGGTGCCTCCGGTATCTGATCAACCGGGGAATCGTACGTTTCTACTTACTTATCATTTGCCTCAATTTTTTTCTCTCCCGATTCAATTCGTTTGGTGAGCTCCTCGAGCATCTTCATTATTGCAGGGTCATTCCCCAATTCACTGGCATTTGATCTTTCTGGTATTGGCTCAGTCCGGTGGGCGGCTTCCGGTTCAACCTCACCCGGCGTTCGATTCTGATTTTGTAGATGTGCAATAGCGGCTTGTTGAGACTGTAGCATCTCGAATATCACTTAAATACTAACTCCTCCATCTCCTCCGACCTGTGTATCACGACCACCAGGTCAGCCTTCTCTGCGTACACTCCTTATGGGGTCCGCGCCCAGATTCACATTTAAAGCGATATGCGAACTGACGTCGACTGGATTGGCAATCAGTGCTCCCTCGTTATTATATTGTGGTACCTCGACCCATGTAACAAATACATTTTCGCTTTCCCTGTGAAATCAGAGGCCATTATCACCATTTGTGGGTGTTGTTTGTGAGTTTGACATATTTTAACCAGAAAATAAAAATACTTGACAAGAACAACCGTAAAGTAGTATGTGTTATCAGAATTAGTATTGAATAATCACTATTATCCTTATCCCCACAGTGGACGCCAAACTGTTTACCCTAAAATTTGGATAATAATTAAACTTATATTTTGGTTTTTAAGGATATGTGATTTCACCCAATACCAATTGATAATGCGTAAGTAAATGACAGAATTAAACTAGAAATAAATCAAACCAATATTAAAATAGAGCTTCAGCCTCGAGTTTAGATGCCCTCGAACTGATAAGTGTAAGAACAATAAAGATGGAATAGATTGGTGAACAAGAACAAAAGTAAGAAGGGAAGAGTTGTACTTTTTTTGTCTCTGTCAATAATGTGATTACAAATGATTGGATCTCCTCTTTATATAGTAGAGGAATCCTAATTATGGTATATCTCTAATTACATAAGGAAATAGTCTAATCAGCTAATCAACCGCTTCTGATTTGATCCGTTCCGAGATTCATGCCACGATCCTCGACCAATCATGGATCTCTCTCCTCCGTTACTAAGTTATCCCCAATGTTACTCGGAGCCTATCTCCCTTGGCTTCGATTGATATCGACCTCGATCTCGAAAGAGACTTTGTTCTCGAACTCAATGCATCAACTATTCGATGCAACATCCTAGTCTAGATCAAATAGTGAAATCGGGTGGCCCCGATTTCTACCGTATATATATTTATTGCGTGCGAAAATTCTATAGAGAAATTGTGTGAATTCTTTGTGCAGGACATACTCCTTTAACTGGACATTAATAATATAGATTGAACGAGTAAATTGGCTGCGTATGACTGCTCCTACTGCAAAGAAAGCATATAACACCACCTGAAACAAAAAGGTCAGATAATGAACTCGCGAGCGATCACATGGAACTGATTATCTTAAAATATAATTGTAAACGATTAAACCTGAGCCCACCCAATTTTACTATTTGACAGAGACCCGGGGGTTTCATCGAAGGTCGGCCTCGCAACGGAATAGACTAAATCACGAGGATAAGGTACCCAGTTTAGAATCGAGGTACCTGTCGAAATCGAGGCTAGTAGAAATTGAAGAAAAATGAGACGGACATCGGGAAAGATCGAAGATAGCACAATAACGGAAAGGCGAGATATCTGTGACTGGTCAAGGATCATGGTATAAATCTCGAAACGGATCAAAACAGAAACAGTTAGTTATCTAATCATGGGATTTCCTTATGTAATTAGAGTTATACCATAAGTGGAATTACTCTACTATATAAAGTGGGGTTCTAATCATTTGTAAGACACATTGTTCATAGATATCAAACCAATATAATTCTCTTTCTCGTTTATATTCTTGTTCATCAACTTGTTATACTTTTAATTGTTCTTACATCAACCAGTTCGAGGGTATTCAATCTCGAGGTCTGAGTTCCATTCTAACATTGGTTTGTTTTACTTTGTTGTCCATTTCTTCTATTAATCTTCATATTTATCAATTGGTATTGAGTGAAATCACGTATCCTTAAAACCACATTATTAGTTTAATTGTTATCCAATTTTAAGGGAGACAATGACCTTGGATTTCACAAGCAACGCCTACACATTGTGACAACGACCTTGGATTTCACAGGGAAAATGACAATATAGCCGCCTCAGGGATCGAGGTGCCTTAGGCTGACCTCGAGGGAGCACCAATTGCAAATTCTGTCGATGTCAGCTCACATATCGCCCCTAAACGCAAATTTAGGCGTTGATCCCGAAGGTAACGTACGAAGGGAGGTCCAATTAGGTGGTCGAGATGCACATGGCGGGGAAGATGGTGGAGTTAACCTCCAATTGATATTTGAAATTTTACAGGCTCAACAAGACGCTATAGCACAACCACAAAATTAGCATCGAGCACCAAGTGGGATCGAACAAGAAGTCGTCCATAGGACCGAGCCTGTACTAGAGAGATCGAACGCCAGTGAATCGTGGACTGACCCCGCAATTATGAAAATGCTCGAGGAGCTCACTAAGCAAATTGAATCAGGAGAAAAGAAAATTGAGGCAAATGACAAGAAAGTAGAGACGTACAACTCCCGGGTTGACCAAATACCGGGGGCACCACCGACACTAAAAGGTTTGGATTCAAAGAAATTCGTACAGAAGCCTTTCTCTCCAAGTGCGGCTCCGAAGCCCATTCTGAAGATATTTTAAATGCCAAAAATTCCTAAGTACAATGGGACCACCGACCCTAATGAGCATGCCACTTCTTATACATGCGCAATAAAGGGGAATGACTTAAAAAAGGATGAGATTGAATCTGTCCTACTGAAGAAATTTGGGGAAATTTTGTCGAAAGGAGCGATGATATGGTACCACAATTTGCCGCCCAATTCCATTGATTCCTTCGCCATGCTTGCAGACTCCTTCGTAAATGCACATGCCAGAGCGATAAAGGTTGCGATTAGGAAGTCGGTCCTCTTCAAGGTTAAACAAAAAGGCAACGAAACGTTGAGGGAATTCCTATCTCGATTTCAGATGGAACATCATGGAAGTACCCCCGATCACACACGATTGGGTGGTTCTGGATTTCACTTAAGTTTTGAACGAACAAAGTTCGGTGGCATCACGACAGCTAAAGAAGAATTTAATTGAATATCCAGTGGTTACCTGGGCCAATGTACATAATTGGTACTAGTCAAAGATCAGGGTCGAAGATAATCAATTGGGGACCCCTTGCGGTTCTGTTTTCCCAAAATGCCCATCGGCAGAACTCAAAGGGACATCGATAGAGAACCTTGAGGATAGAGCTCCCAGAGGAGAAAAAGTGACTTTGATAAGCATTTCGAGCCCACAGAAGCACCACGGTTGTCGGAATACAACTTTAGTATCGATGCATCACGTATTGTGTTGGCTATTGGGAGAATAAAGGATATTGGATGGCCCAGATCCCAACAGACTGATCCATCTCAAAGGAACCCTAATCAAATTTGCAAATACCATGGTACACATGGTCATAGAATTGAAGACTGCAGACAACTAAGGGAGGAGGTTGCCCGTCTATTCAACGAGGGTCACCTTCGAGAATTCTTGAGTGACCGAGATAATAGTACATCAGAGACAGGGATGCAAACATGAAAAACAAGTGGGAAGAACCATAGAACGTGATTCACATAATCATTAGTGAGGTCGATATTCCACAAGGGCCCGTGTTCAAACACATCAAAGTGTCAATCTCCAGGGAAGCACGAACTCGAGACTATGCCCTAGAAGGCACTTTGTCATTTAATGATGAGGAAGCTGAGGGGATATCACAACCCCACAATAGTGCATTGGTATTCTCTATGCCTATGAATAAAATTCAGGTTAAACGTGTTTTAATTGATCAAGGGAGCTCGATCAATATTATTTGATCGAGGGTTGTGGAGAAGCTCGGCCTACAGGATAAAATCGTGCCAGCAGCTCGAGTTCTCAATGGTTTAACCATGGCAAGTGAAACAACCAAAGGTGAAATCATCTTACCAATAAATGTGGCTGGAACTATTCAAGAAATGAAGTTCCATGTGATCGAAGGCGATATAAGATACAACGCCTTGTTCGGAAGACCCTGGATTCACAACATGAGGGCGGTCCCCTAAAACCTTCACCAAATATTGAAGTTCCCAACACCGGATGGAGTAAAAACGGTATATGGGGAACAACATGCTTCCAAAGAGATGTTCGTGGTCGACGAAGTAATACCGGTATCGGCTCGACAAAGGGATCAGAGTCCAAAGGGAAACATGAAGCTAAATAGAAACCACAGCCACCAGCCTCGACTCAGTCGGAGAAGCAGGGAACGGACGAGAACAACGACTACTGGATCCCTAGATCCTTCATAATCCCTGAGGATTCTTACGCCACCAAATCGACAATCAAAGAGCTGGAGCAAATCATACTGATCGAGCATCTACACGATCGAAAGGTATACCTGGGTACGAGGTTAACCCCCGAGCTCAGGGAAAAACTAATTAAATTTCTTATCAATAAATGGATTGTTTTGCATGGTTCCACCTAGATATGACAAGGATCATGTCGGAGATCACTACACATCGACTGATCTTGGACCCGAAGGTTTGCCCGGTAAAACAAAAGAGAAGGCCACAGTCCGAGGTAAAACATGCATTCATCAAGGACGAGGTAACCAAACTTCTCAAAATAGGATCCATTCGGGAGATAAAATATCCTGAATGGTTAGAAAATGTAGACGTAGTCCCTAAAAAGGGAAACAATATTAGAATGTGCGTAGATTATAAAGATTTAAACAAAGCATGTCCTAAAGACTCCTTTCCTCTGCCGAATATCGATCGCATGATCGATGCCACGACCGGCCACGAGGTCCTTAGTTTTCTCGATGCATACTCCGTGTACAATCAAATACAAATGAATCCAGAGGATCATGAGAAGACTTCGTTCATCATTAAGTACGGAACCTATTGTTATAATTTAATGCCGTTTGGACTAGAAAATACTGGGGCCTCTTACCTACGCTTAGTAAATCTGATGTTTGAAGAACAAGTAGGTAAATCAATGGAGGTTTATATTGAGGATATGCTAGTTAAGTCCCTGCGAGTAGAGGACCATTTGACATATTTGTAGGAGACCTTCGTTATACTAAGGAAATACAACATGAAGCTCAACCCGGAGAAATGCGCATTGGGGGTCAGCTCGGGCAAGTTCCTCGGCTTTATGGTATCAAATCGGGGGATCTAGATCAACCCCGATAAAATCAAGGCAATCAAAGACATCATAGTCGTGGACAATGTTAAGGCCGTACAAAGATTGACAGGGCGCATAGCCACCCTAGGCCAATTCATCTCGAGGTCTTCAGATAGAAGTTACCGGTTCTTCTCACTGCCCAAAAAGAAGAACAATTTTTCATGGACCCCGGAATACCAACAAGCGTTGGAAGAATTGAAGTTTTACCTCTCGAGCCCTCCACTACTTCATACTTCGAAAGTGGACGAGCAACTCTGCTTGTAATTAGTAGTCTCGAAAACCGCAGTAAGTGGGGTCCTAGTTCGAGAAGATCAAGGTATGCAATTTCCTGTTTACTATGTTAGTCAAACATTTGGTGAGGTCGAGACCCGGTACCCACACTTAGAAAAATTAGAGCTTTCCCTAATAAACGCCTCTAGGAAATTAAAACCATATTTTCAATGTCACCCGATATGTGTCGTGACTACTTATCCTCTTTGCAATGTTTTTCATAAGCTCGAACTCTCGGGCCGATTGGCCAAATGGGCCGTCGAGATCAGTGGGTATGATATCGAGTATCAACCCCGAACGACCATCAAGTCTCAAATCTTAGCAGACTTCGTGGCCGACTTTACGCCAGCCCTCGTACCCGAGGTTGAAAAGGAACTGTTATTAAAATTGGGTACATCATTGGGGGTGTGGGCCCTCTTCACAGACGGCTCTTCGAATGTGAAAGGGTCCGGTCTAGGCATCATTTTGAAGCCGCCCACGAGTAATACAATTAGACAATCTATCAAAACTTCTAAGTTAACTAACAATGAGGCGGAGTATGAGGCCATGATTGCATCAAGCTAGCTAAGTTGAGAGCATAGGTCATCGAGGCCAAAAGTGACTCCCTACTTGTGGTAAACCAAGTCAACAGAACCTTCGAGATCCGAGAAGATCAAATGTAGAGGTACTTGTACAAACTACATGTGACTCTACATCGATTTAAAGAATGGACCCTACAACATGTGCCCCGAGAATAAAACAGCGAGGCCGATGCCCTTGCCAATTTGGGGTCATCAGTCGAAGACGAAGAGATTAGCTCGGGGACTGACATACAACTTTCAAGTTCAGTAATCGAAGAAGGCCACGCCGAAATAAACTCCATAAGTCTGACCTAAGATTGGAAGAATAAATATATCGAGTACGTAAAGAACGAGAAGCTTCCATCAGATCCTAAGGAATCGAGGACTCTATGTACGAAGGCCGCACGATTCACATGGGCCAAAGATGGAACACTATATAGAAGTATGTTCGATGGACCATTGTCAATATGTCCGAGACCAAGATATACCGACTACGTCATACGAGAAATCCACGAGGGAACCTGCGGAAATCATTCCAGTGCCGAATCATTGGTTCACAAAGTCATCAGAGCACTACCATTTGGACGATATGGAAAAGGATACAAAAGAATTTGTTCGAAAGTGCAAAAAATGTCAAAGGTTGCGCCGATGATTCACCAACCCGGAGAGCAACCCCACTCATGGACATTCATGAAATAGGGAATGGATATCGTTGGCCCTCTACCATTGGCCACAGGTAAAGCTAAATTTATTTTGTTTATGACTGACTACTTCTCTAAGTGGTTGAAGCACAGGCTTTCGAGAAAATCAGAGAGAAAGAAGTCAAAGACTTCATCAGGGACCACATTATATACCAATTTGGGATGCCTGCCGAGATAGTATGCGACAATGGAAAGCAATTAATCGGCAGCAAAGTGAAAAAGTTTCTCGAAGATAACAAAATAAAAAGGATCCTATCAATGCCATATCATCCTAGTGGGAACGGACAGGCCGAATCGACAAACAAGACCATCATTCGAAATCTAAAGAAAACATTGAACAGTGCTAAGGGAAAATGGTAATAAATATTGCCCGAATTCCTTTGGGCATATCGAACATTGTCAATATCCAATACGGGGGAACGCCGTTCTCTTTAGTATATGGTGCGTAAGCTCTGATCTCGCTCGAAGTCGGGGAACCTAGCATCAGATTTCGATATGCAATGAAAGAGTCATATCACGAGGCTATGAATATAAGCCTCAAATTCCTAGTTGAAAATCGGGAAGCCGCCCTTGTTCAAATGGCCGCACAGAAGCAGCGGATCAAAGATACTACAATCATCGAGCCAATCTTTGACACTTTAAAATCGGGGACTTGGTCCTGAGGAAGGTCACCCTCAATATCCGAGACCTTAATGAAGGAAAACTTAGCCCGAACTGGGAGGGACCGTATCTGGTCATCGAAATCGTCGGAAAGGGATCCTACAAACTTGGCACGATGAACGGTGAACAATTACCAAATAATTGGAACATATCACTCCTCAAACGATATTACTATTAAGGTACGACCTTCTCTATTTTCGTTTACATTTTATACTAACCATCTGCGGGTGTTTAACCGAATACATCAAAGGATTCTTCAAACATAAAGTCCTTAGGTCTAAAAGCACGCATTGCACTCTTTTTACCTTAGACGGGTTTTTGTCCCAAATGGGTTTTTCCAGCGAGGTTTTTAACGAGGCAACCATTGTTCGTGCTAACTTAGAGCAATTCAAAAGTATCCAAGGCTTGTTTACAATTAACCTCGAATATTGGGGGGCATCACCCTCGAATGGTTTCAAGAAAAGTACTTCGTGTCAACAGGGTCTCGATAAGTAAATTTTGTTAAGGGCCAAACGGTCGAATGAACCGTGTCCATGTAGATTACTCGAGCCCTAATGAAAAAACATGTATGCATGTATAATCTATTGAAAGAAGTATTTTTCCCTTGCCAGATATTCCTTGCCTTAGAGAAGTTTCTACTTTACAATTTCATACTTGTGGTCTATTGTGGAAACTGGCTCAAGGGCAGATCGCAACTAAAGTTCGAACAATTGAGCCCGCACTCGGGGACCCATCAAAAAAATTGACATGGTCGAATTATTAAAACCTAGAGATTGTAAGACCTTAAAAAGGCAACCCTCGATTTAATAGGCCACGACCACCCCACTCGAGGACTGATAATTCAAAAAGTTTGAAGTATAATTGGGGAACAAGGTCAAGAGGCAAATTCCAAGGCTACGACCAAGCTAACACGGTTCAGATATGTTTGAATTCCATAATAAAAATAGGCCTTCGAATACTTTTATAAACCGGTTAAAAAGGCTACCCTCGGCAAAATGACAAAAGGGTTTCTACAACGTCAACCCTCGAAAAACCCTAAGGGGTATCAAATTATTCGAATCCTCGAACATATTTATGATAAGGCATAAAAACTCAAAGGGTTTTGATAACACTAACCCCTGAAAGACCTAATGGGTACAGTTTATCTCGTGCTAAGGCACGACAAAAGTTTTATGATTAACACTTTTCAGCCGAAAAGGGGGAAAAAGGACCGTATCGGCCTAATTCAAGATCCCAAGGGCCATTTTATTTTTTGAGTTCGACAAATTGTCCTTACTCAGCTGAAACCTAAGGGTCACTCTACTTCGAGTTCGAGCAAGTACTTACTCGATTGTAAAGACTACACTGGTCCGACTTCAGTCTAATTGCCTAAGTCTCAAACTTGTGAGAAAAATCATCATAAGGCATAAAGGCATGAATGAAATAGAATTTTCACGAGACAGGAAATAGAATAAAGACAAGTCAAAGAGAAAAAAGATATTTTATATATATGAAGATATTCACAAAGGACCGATCAGGGTCCTACACAAAAGTTCAAAAAAGAAATACTAAGGTTCCTAAATATTCTCGAGGGCAGCTTCTCCATAGGGGTCCCCCCACTCTCGGATCTGATGTTGGTGCCACCATCACCATCATCATCATCGCCATCATCATCATCATCAGAAGAGTCCAACGCTTTAGCATTGGCTTCATGCTCTTTAGCCTTTATTATCTTGTCGATAAGATCGACACCTCGAGCATGAATCCCCTCGAGAGTTTCCCTCCAAGATTGGCGTTTGGCGAGTTTAGCAACCCAATGTTCTCGAGTTTGAGTTGGTCTCGACAGCCTCTCTCGCTTTAACTTGGGCAGCTTCAGCATCGGCCTGGTAGACGGCCACGATCGCCTCTGCCTCGGGCTTTGCCTTTTCGGCCTCATATTTGGCCATTGCGATTTCGGAAGTCAACCGATCCTCGAGCTCCTCTATTTCCTTTTCCTGAGCAGAGCTCTTCTCCTTCATGCTCCGAAGCTGATTTTTGGCTAATGACAGTTGGGCTCGAGCAACCTCCTTCTCCGAGGCAAGGCGGTCCATATATTCCTTCCACCCCAAGGTCTCCGCCTTCATCATGTTGACCTTCTCACGAAACTACTCGATCCGGTCAGTCTGATCTTGGTGAGCCTTGGCCAACTCGGCTCAGAGGTCCTTGATCTCCTCTTCTTTTTGCCCACACAGAAGTTTTAGGAAATTTCTCTCCTCCGAGAGCCCTTGAAGGTCGGCCTCACATCGGTTCAGCTCTGCTCGGGATTTGGAAAAGAAGAAGAGAAATTAGACACGGAAAGAAGAAATAAACATAAGTATGATGTCAACGAGGGGAGTTGAGATTTACCTGATTCAGGATTTGTTGAGCCTCATCGAAGAGACTCGATGCTTCACTCAGGCCAAAAGCTTCTTCGACCCCGATAAAGTAACCGTGAAAGGGCTCCTCCCCTCCGTGGGCCCCGTCTACTTTGGGAGTCCTCATAACTTGGGCCTACCAAATTGCCTCCTCCGAAAATGCAGGGAGAATCGGTGAGTCTCCAATATCTATTTCTCTAGGTGGGCCACTTGGGGCGTTCTCCTCGATACGAAATGCCTTAGAGCCAGCACCTTCAGACACTCACCACGGCGGGAGGCATCTTCGATCTTCGACGATTCGGGGAATTTTACCGAGTCCTTTTCCAAGACCCCCTTGGCTCGAGGTGGGATCTCCTCAACCACCACCGACTCAGCAGCCTTTAGGGCCTCGATGGTCTTCTTCACTCGGGCCACCAGTTCCGAGCCATCGTATTCATCTTCTTCCTCTTCCTCCCTTAGCCTCTGAAGTACATCCGTAGGTAGGGCAACGATGTTTTTCTTCGACTTACGAGCCAGATTATTTCGGGGATTTAGACCCTCGGAGGTTGAGGGCCTTTTCCTCTTTTTATCCTTCACTGGTTTCGGGACCAGGGTCGAAGTCTCCTCCACACCAGATGGGGTCCTGGTTTTAACTCTATACAAATAATATCATTTTCGATGTTTTTGCCATTTCTATGTGAGTTTAAAGAAAGATAAAGATAATAGGAAATTGATATTTGAGAAAGGATTAGCAAGAAAACCTAAAGATTTTGTGGAAAGGAAGAACTTGGGAGTTGCAAAAGCTTTGGAGATTAGAGGAAGGTGAAAGTAAAGTTTGAATCAATGAGAAGAGGGCCTATTTATGGGATTCACGGTGATGGTTTAAAGGCACTAGTAGCCGACCACCAGATAACACTCATTAATGACTTGGGGAACTGTACCGACGGGATATTTTGGTCACTTCCGTTGCTTATGTCACATGGATGACGTCATGACAGGTCGAGGTAAAAAATCGAATGCTCAATTTCGTTTCTTGTCATTACACTCCAAAAAATGAGGGGACTATCTGTATACAATTAAAATCGGGCCACCCGATTTTACTATTTGACTGAGACCAGGAAGTTGCATCGAAGGTCGTCCTCGTGACGGAACAAACTAAAACACGAGGATAAGGTACCGAGTTTGGAATTGAGGTATCTGTCGAAATCGAGGCTAGTAAAATTCGAAGCAAATGAGACAGACATCGAGCAAGATCGAAGATATCACAATAATAAAAAGGTGAGATATCCGTGACTAGTCGGATCATGGCATAAATCTCGGAACGGATCAAATCAGATACGGTTAATTAGCTAATCATGGATTTTACTTCTGTAATTAGAGTTATACCATAAGTAGAATTCCTCTACTATATAAAAGGGGGTTCTAGTCAACACATTGTTCACACATATCAAAGAAATATAATTCTCTTTCTCGTTTATATTCTTGTTCATCAGCTTGTTATACTTTTAATTGTTCTTACATCAACCAGTTCGAGGGTATTCAAGCTTGAGGACTGAGTTGCATTCTAACACTGGTTTGCTTTACTATATTGTCCATTTCTTCTATTAATCTTCATATTTATCAATTGGTATTGAGTGAAATCACGTATCCTTAAAACCATATTATAAGTTTAATTGTTATCCAATTTTAAGGGTAAATAGTTTGGCGCCCACCATGGGACTAAGGATAATAGTGATTGCTTAATATTGATTATGATAATACACACTGCTTTGCACTTGTTCTTGTAAGAATCTTTATTTTCACGATAAACATATCAAACTCACAAGAAGTGCCTACACATGGTGACAACGACCTAGGATTTCACAGGGAAAATGACAATATAGCCGCCCCAGGGATCGAGGTGCCTTAGGCTGACCTCGAGGGAACACCAATTGCAAATTCTGTCGACGTCATCTCACATGTCACCCTAAATGCAAATTTGGGTGTTGATCCCAAATGTAGCATAAGCAGGGAAGTTTGATCAGGTGGTCGAGGTGTGCAGGGAAGATAAGATGGTGAGTTAACCTCCAATTGATATTTGAAATCATACAGGATCAACAAGACGATGTATCACAACCACAAAATCAGCATCAAGCACCAAGTGGGATCGAACGAGAAGTGGTCCGTAGGATCGAGCCTATACCAGAGAGATCAAACGCCAGTGAATCAGGGACTGACCCCGCCATTATGAAAATGCTCGAGGATATCACTAAACGGATTGAATCAGGAGAAAAGAAAATCGAGGGCACCGCCAACTCTAAAAGGTTTGGATTCAAATAAATTCGTACAGAATCCTTTCCCTCCAAGTGCGGTTCCAAAGAAATTCCGAATGCCAGAAATTCCTAAGTAAAATGGGACCACCGACCCTATTGAGCATGTCACTTCTTATACATGGGCAATAAAGGGAAATGACTTAGAAGACAATGATATTGAATCTGTCCTACTGATGAAATATGGGTAAACTTTGTCGAAATGAATGATGATATGGTACCACAATTTGCCACCCCATTCCATTGATTCCTTCACCATGCTTGCCGACTCCTTCGTAAAAGCACATGCCGAAGCGATAAGGGTCGCGACTTGGAAGTCATACCTCTTCAAGATTAAACAAAAAGGCAACGAAACATTGAGGGAATTCTTATCTCGATTTCAGATGGAACACATGGAACTACCCCCGATAACAGACGATTGGGTTGTTCAGGCTTTCACTCAAGGTTTGAACGAACAAAGTTCAGTGGCATCACGACAGCTAAAGCAGAATTTAATTGAATATCCAGCGGTTACCTGGGCCAATGTACATAAACGGTACCATTCAAAGGTCAGGGTCGAAGATGATAAGTTGGGGACCCCTTCCGGTTCCGTTTTCCAAAACAGGCCCGTCGGCAGAACTCAAAGGGACATCGATAGAGAACCTCGATCGAACAGAGATCGGTATCAACCATACAACGCAGATCGTAGAAACATCGGTCTGGGACACAATCCCATTCGAAGTGATCGAAGGAATGATCGAGGATAGAGCTCCCCTGGGGTTATGAGAAAAAGTGGCTTTGATAAGCATGTCGAGCCCACAGAAGCACCACAGTTGTCAGAATACAACTTCAGTATTGACGCATCACGTATTGTGTCGGCTATTGGGAGAATCAAGGATATTAGATGGGCCAGACCCCTACAGATTGATCCAACTCAAAGGAACCCTAATCAAATTTTCAAATACCATGGTACACATGGTCATAGAATTGAATACTGCAGACAACTAAGGGAGGAGGTGGTCCGTCTATTCAACGAGGGTCACCTTCAAGAATTATTGAGTGACCGAGATAATAGTCACTTCAGAGATAGGGGTGCAAATAGGAAAAACAAGCAGGAAGAACTACAGAATGTGATTCACATGATCATTGGTGGGGTCGATATTCCACAAGGGCCCGTGTTCAAACTCACCAAAGTGTCAATCACCAGGGAAACATGAACTCGAGACTATGTACTAGAAGGTACTTTGTCATTCAATGATGAGGAAACTCGGCTAAACGTGTTTTAATTGATCCAGGGAGCTCGGTAAATATTATTTGATCGAGGGTCGTGGAGCAGCTTGGCCTACAGGATCAGATCATGCCAGCAACTCGAGTTCTCAATGGTTTCAACATGGCAAGTGAAACAACCAAAGGTAAAATAATCTTACCAGTAAATGTGGCCTGAACTATTCAAGAAATGAAGTTCCATGTGATCGAAGGCGATATGAGATATAACGCCCTGTTCTGAAGACCCTGTATTCATAACATGAGGGCATTCCCCTAAAACCTTCACCAAATGTTGAAGTTCCCAACACCGGATGGAGTAAAAACGGTATATGGGGAACAACATGCTTCCAAAGAGATGTTCGTGGTCGATGAAGTAATACCGGTATTGGCGCTTTCATCGACAAAGAAATGAAAGATAAATGAAAATTTTTCTGCAAATATGCCGTAATAGTGAATAGTCCCAAAATACGTAGATGTAGTCTTAGTTATATCCATACAGAGATACTTACTTTAGTGAAGCTTCAAAAGGGAAAGCTTTATAATTCCTAAAAATTACTCCCATTCTGTAATTCCATTATCTAAAGTCTCAATGAAATAATTTATCGGTGTATACGGATAGTACCGAGCTTTCCCTTCGTATGACTAATCGAGACTGGAACATGATAGGCCAAGGTTCAACCCCGTGTTATATAGAGCCATGGTGCGTAGTTAGATTGCTGAGCACGTGACGTAGAGACCGATCAATATCGAGATTAGCCAAGATCGAGACCGAGCAAAATAAAGATCGAGCGAGACTCGAGGAAAGTTTTCTGAGTCAAATAACGGAAAACCGAAATATCCATAATCGAGCGAGGATCACGAAGGAAATCCCATCACCGATCATCTGTAAAAGACATTATATTTATGTAATACAAAGCAATACACTGCCTTCTTTTAGCTTTCAATATTTTATTTCTCTATTCATGTACCAGTGGAATCTTCACATGGTTCGAGGTTGACCTAACTCGGGGGACAAAGATATACGATTCGTTTGGTTTGCATTTATTTCTTTTTACGGTCAATTTCACTATTAATTTATATATTTTCTCAGTTTGTGCCAAGTTATATCGTGATTGCCTGGTACTAACCTTCGTAACACACACTATTTTACACTTGTTCTTGTGAGTATATTTGATTCTAGGATCAACATATCAAACTTTCAAGAAGCGCCCGTACACATGGACAATGACTTCGGTAATCATGATGAAAATGACAACATAATCACCCCAGGGAACAAAGTACCTCCATTTGGCCTCGATGAAGTTCCGGTCGTAGATCCAATCACGTCAGCTCCCATGTAGCCATTAATGCAAATTTGGCCGTCGATGCCGGGCGTAGCATCCACAGGGATGTTTGGTAGGCCGCTTAGAGCATGCATGGCGATGAAGAAGGTGGAATAAGCCTTCGGGTGATCTTCGAGATGTTGCAGGCTCAGCAAGCCGGAATAGCACAACTCTAAAAGCAGAACAATGCACCAAGCAGTATCGAGCCCGAGTCGTCCCAAGAGGTAATTCACACGGTCAAATCGGTGTCAAGGAAATCAAATGGAAATGAATCGGGGATCGATCACGTGCTCATGAAGATGCTCGAGGAACTAACAAAACGAGTTGAATCGGGAGAAAAGAAAATCGAAGCAAATGACAAAAAGGTGGAAACCTATAATTCTAGGGTTGGTCAAATCCCGGGGGCACCACCGATATTGAAGGGTTTGGATTCCAAGAAGTTCGTACAAAATCCCTTCCCCCCGAGCACATTCCCAAACCGATCCCCAAGAAGTTCCGCATGCCCGAGATTCCTAAGTATAATGGAACAACTGACCCCAACAAGCATGTCACCTCTTACACATGTGCAATTAAAGGGAATGATCTGGAGGACGACGAGATCGAATCCTTTTTACTGAAGAAATTTAGGGAGACCCTGCAAAAGGGAGCGATGATATAGTACCATTACTTACCACCTAACTCTATTGATTCTTTTGCATACTAGAAGATTCTTTTGTAAAAGAACATGGCAGAGCCATAAAGGCCGAGACTAGGAAATCGAACCTCTTCAAGGTAAAGTAAAAAGGTAACGAGATGATCAGAGAGTTTGTGTCTCGGTTCCAAATGGAACGAATGGATCTGCCAGCGGTCGCTAATGATTGGGCCGTTCAAGACTTCACTCAAGGATTAAATGTACGAAGCAGAACTTGATTGAATACATAGCTCTTAGCTGCGTCGATGTGCATAATCGGTATCAATAGAAGATTAGAGTCAAAGATGACCAGCTGAAGACTCCTCCCGGGTCCGTTTATCTTGGCAGGCCCGTCGACAGAGTCAAAAGGGACATTGATCGAGAACCAAGGTTGAAGAGGGATCGATACCGAACATATAATGGAGATCGTAGGGGCAATGGACCTGGGAGCAACCCTGTACGAGGTGAAAAGAGAAATGACCGAGGCCAAAACTCTCGAGGGCTCATGAGCAAGAAAGGTTTCGACAGGCATGCCAGACCTAAAGAAGCACCACGTATGTCAGAATATAACTTCAATGTTGACGCATCCGCTATCGTATCGGTTACGCATCAAGGATATTAAATGGCTTCGACCTCTGCAAACCGGTCTAGCCCAGAGAATCTCAACCACATGTGCAAGTATCATGGCACCCATGGACATAAAATGGAAGATTGAAGACAGTTGAGAGAGGTATTAGACCTATTCTTCAACGACGGGCACCTCCGGAAGTTTATAAGTGATCGAGCCAAGAATCACTTCATGAACAGAGATTCCAATAGATAGAACAGGCAAGAAGAACCGCAACACGTCATTCACATGATTGTCGAAGGGGTCGATGTTCCCCAAGGGCCAATGTTAAAATGCACCAAGGTGTCGATCACAAGGGAGAAGCGAAACTCGGGATTACATACCAGAAGGAACATTGTCCTTCAATGACGAGGACGGAGAAGGGATCATGCAACCTCATAATGACGCACTGGTAATATATGTACTCATGAATTAGACTCAAGTTAAATGTGTTTTAATTGATCCAGGAAGTTCGGCCAACATCATTCGATCGAGGGTTATAGAACAACTCTACCTACAAGATCAAGTGGTTCCTGTGGTGCGAGTGCTTAACGGATTCAACATGGCATGTGAAACCACTAAGGGCGAGATAACTTTTCCAGTGAACGTGGCCGGGACCACCCAAGAGATGAAGTTCCATGTGATCGAGGGAGACATGAGATATAACGCCCTATTCGGAAGGCCATGGATCAACAGCATAAGGGCAGTTCCCTCGACCCTTCACCAGGTTCTAAAATTCCCGACACCAGAAGATAGAGTTGGTGAATCGTGTGATGGGAAACCTTCAATCAAAATAGTCTATGGGGAGCAACCCGCCGCAAAAGAAAATTCTTGCGGTTGATGAAGTAATTCTGATATTGGCACTCTCATCGACGAAGGGGTCAAATTCGAAGGGAAAACGAGAGGCCAAATAGCAATCACAGATGTCGGCCTCAACCCAAGCAAAGAAGCAGGGGACTGAAGAAGATGATGATTACGGGGTCCCTTGATCCTTCATAGTCCCCGATGAATCCAACGCCACGAAATAAACTGTCGAAGAGCTGGAACAAGTCATACATATTGAACATCTTCCCGAACGAAAGGTATACCTAGGGCACGGGGTTAACTTCCAAGCTCAGGAAAAAACTTACTCAATTTGTTATAGCTAACATGGATTGTTTTGCTTGGTCCCATCTCGACATGACAGGGATCCCACCGAAAATCACCACCCATAAATTAAGCTTGGACCCGAAGTTCCATCCTGTGAAGTAAAAAAGAAGACCTCAGTCCGAGGTCAAACATGCTTTCGTTAAAGACGAGGTAACCAAACTTCTTAAAATAGGATCCATCACTAAATATGGTACCTACTACTATAACATAATGCCATTTGAATTAAAATAATGCTGGTGCCATGTACCAACACCTAGTAAACTGGATGTTTGAAGAACAAATAGGAAAATCTATGAAAGTTTACATTGATGACATGTTAGTTAAGTCCCTACGAGTAGAGGACCATTTGAAGCATTTGCAGGAAACTTCAGTATATTGAAGAAATACAACATGAAGTTGAACTCGGAAAAATGTGCATTCGTGGTCGGGTGAGGCAAATTTCTCGGATTCATGGTATCCACCCGAGGAATCGAGATCAACCTTGACAAGATCAAAGCTATCAAGAACATCACGGTAGTAGACAACGTGAAGTCCATGTAGAGGTTAATCGGGTGCATAGCCGCCCTAGAGCAATTCATCTCGAGGTCCTCCGGTAAGAGCCATCAAATTTTCTCGTTGCTGAAGAAGGAGAATAACTTCACGTGGACTCCGAAATGCCAACAGACCTTGGAAGAGCTTAAACGGTACTTATCGAGCCCGCCGCTGCTTCACATGCCTAGGGCAGACGAACAACTTTACTTGTATTTGGTAGTATCAAAGATAGTGGTAAGTGGAGTCCTAGTCCGAGAAGAACGAGATACACAATTTCTTATTTATTATGTTAGTCGGACCCTAGGTGAGGCCGAAACTAGGAATCCCTTAAGTTGAAAGAGTTGACCGTAGTTTGACTTTTGTGAAGACAACTCTGGATGGTGTTTTGACGGTTCCAATAGCTCCTTATGGTGATTTTGGACTTAGGAGCATGTTCGGATGTGGATTTGGAGGTCAATAGGTCATTTCGGCATGAATTGGCGAAAGTTAGAAAAATTAAGGTTTGGAAGATTTGGAAAGTTTGACAGGAAGTTGACCTTATTGATAGCTAGGTCGAATCCGGATTTCGGAAGCTGGAATAAGTTTGTATCGTCATTTATGACTTGTGTGCAAAATTTGAAGTCAATAGAAGTTGTTTAGGTATGAGTCAACATTTGGTTTCGGAATTCGGAAGTTCATAGTTCATAGGCTTGAATTTGAGTTGCAATTTGTAGAATCGATGTGGTTTGATGTGACTTTTGGCCTCGAGTAGTTCCATTATGTGTTTTGGGACTTGTTGGTATATTCAGACGGGGTCCCGGGGCCCCCGGGTGTGAAACAGATTGAATCGAATCAGAATTTGGACTTGTTGGATTGCTGAAGTTTCCAGCTTCTGGTGTCATCACACCTACAGAGGGATTGACTGCAGGTGCAAACTCGCAAAAGCGAGCAATTGGTCGCAGAAGCGAAGCTGGCCTTGTCTAGCTGGGATTAGAGGTGCGAGGTGGTTTCTGCATCCGCGAGTCTGTATGTGCGGAGAAGTGGTCGCAGATGCGTAAGGGGGAAAGCTTGGTCGGTCATCGCTGAAGCGGAGAGTTTTTCGCAGGAGCGCACTCGCAGGTGCGAGAATTTATCCGCAGAAGCGGAATCCCCTGAGCTTAAGTGGAATCCGCACCTGCGATGGTTTTTTCCATGGGTGCAGCGTCGCAGAAGCGACAAAAAAGCCACAGAAGTTGAAGTTGCTCTAGATGGCCTCGATGTCGACCTTAAACTGGGACAATTTAGCATCAGCTTTGGTGTTGGCCACGACCACCTCAGATCTGGCCACTTCGAGTTCGTTGGCCAAGCTTGCCTTATTAGAAACGGGAAAACCCAACTGAGGTTGAAGCTCCTTGATCTTCTCGACCTGCACAGAGGCCTTCTCTTTTGCAGCTTGTAGCTAGGTCTTGGCCGACTCCAATTGTGCTTGGACGGTTTCCTTTTTCGAGGCTAGGATGTCCATGTTCTTTTTGAATTCCTCATCCTCGGCCTGTATCACATCTACTTGCGTCTGGAGTCGTCCGATCTGTTTGAGCCTATGTCGGACCTGCAGAATCAGATCGTTAGTCATTATCTCCAATTCGTCTTCACTATCGTGAAGCACTTAAAATACCTTCTCGGCCATCTCGACATGCTCATCCCGAGCCGTTACTAAATCGGCCTGAAGCTTCTCGCTAAAAAGCTTGTAGGTATCACTTTTCTCACTGAGGTCCTGAACCATAGCCTTGTACTCCTCCCAGATTCGGAGGAAGGCCTCGTGATGCAACACCGAAGCTTGCAAGTAAGGAACAAGATGTTAGAATTATCTATAACTCCAATTTTAAAATAAATAATGGAGAGACCCTCGAAGTTACCCGATTCAGAGCATGTTGGGACTCATTAAACAGGAAAGAGGCTCCCACCGCATTCATCACAACTTGCTCTTCCTCGGTCTGCAAACATTTAAGGTAGCTAGCAATCCCCAAGCGGGAGAGAAGATCCGGGCATCCTCGGGGATAGAAAGCACTATATTGCGCCTACGCTCGGGGTTAACACTTGGGGTCGGGAATCAATCCACCAGTTTTGGGCTCGATGAAGACCCAGTAGCACTAGATGATGGTACTTTCTTATGCACCAGTACATCACCAAACACGGTGACATCCTCTAAGGCAGCGGACCCAAATCTATCCAAGAATCCATGGATATCAATCTCCCCTGAAGACTCTCGTAAGAGCAACCTTCTAACATATCGGCCTCAAGAATCATAGCATCCAAAACCTGAGGGGATCAAGAAATATCAATCACTCCGAGCTCGTCCCTCGGTATGCCTTCCGCTGCTCGGGAATCCTCACCCCCGGTCTTTCTCTTTACCATCTCAGCTTTACGGGGTGGCCTCAACTCTTTCTAGTTCAGGAACTTTGGCCAAAGCTCCTTCATCAACCTCCTCCGCTTCGGAGGACTTTTATATCGAAGCACTAGCCCGCACTTGGGCCACTTGTTTGGAATTATCTTCCTCTTCTACTTCTTTAGAATCATCCCTTAATTGGCGGATTGAGTCTGAAGGCATAGCATCGGTGTCCCCCTTGGGATTGCAAGGCCTCCTCGCCGGTCTTTTCTTTTCCGAGTCTGGGGAACTCGGAGCCCTTTTCGTTTTCTTCTATTTGGCCTGCTTCGGAGCAGGTGGTTGGGGAACCACTTCTTCATCACCAGATGGGGGCCTCATTGCAACATCCTTCCTGAGACCTACAAAGGAAAAAAATGAGTAAGTTTGAGAAGCAGCCCGAACGATAACTGTTTCGAGAAAGAAACTTACCATGATTGTGGGCCTCCCATCGACCCTTCGACAACTCCATCCAAGCACGCTTGAAGTAGGGTCTCTATGACACTAGGCCCTCGACCCATTGCTTGAGTTCCAGAATTAGGTCCGGCATCTGGGCCACAGCTCCAACACCAGAAACGTAGATGAGGAAAGAAGATAAGAAGTAAAACAACGAAATTGAGCATTCAAGGCGACGTACTACTTATGATTCATGTTCCACTTCTTAGGAAATGGCATGTCTTTAGCATGGATCAGGTCCGAAGTCCTTAGCCAGAAAAATCAGCCCATCCATTCTTGGTCCCGAGATTTGTCTATGTTGGAGAGCGGGTCCCTACTGGCACAATGAGCAAGCTTGATCAGTCCTCCTTGATAGAGCCAGGGACTGTAAAATCATGTAAGGTGATCGAGGGTGAAAGGACATCCCTCGATTTTACTTATGAAAAATCGGAGGAGAATCACTATTCTCCAGAAGGAAGGATGGACCTGGCCAAGGGTCACGTTATATTTCTTGTAGAAGGCGACGATGACAGGTTCTAAGGGACCTAATGTGAAGGGGTTAGTGTAAACACTCAGAAACCCCTCCACGTGGGTAGGGATCGATTCCTCGAGCGAAGGAACTACTACATGCTTTTTGTCCCAAATAATTACTATTTAACTTTTTCAAGGATGTCTTTAGTGATTATGCATATGTACCTTGAGACAGGGTCACATCGGCTCGGTACCAAGGAGGACTTTTTGACCTTAAAGTCAGTGACAGTTGGGAACCCTTCCAGAATGAATTCCTCAGGGTGGGGCTCTGGCGCAGCCTCACCACCTACTGATCGTGATAAAGAAACGACTTCCTTTTTCGGCATGGTTTTGGAAGTTTTCTCCATTGATGAACAAGAGAAAAGAGAACTAGGATGATATGCAGT
The DNA here is from genome assembly GCA_005239505.1 of Nicotiana paniculata. Classification (NCBI taxonomy): domain Eukaryota; kingdom Viridiplantae; phylum Streptophyta; class Magnoliopsida; order Solanales; family Solanaceae; genus Nicotiana; species Nicotiana paniculata. Next base: position 58,706 of record ML344599.1, on the reverse strand, counting down.
TTGATTAGAGTTCAAGAAACTTGGGTGTGAAAATTTTAATGCAAAGAGATTTTTTGAAGAAAAAGCAAGAGTAGGAAGAGCTTTGAGCGTAAAGGTTTGAATGAGAAAAAGCTAGGGTACTTATAGGTTGCTGGCAACGGTACAGAATCTGTAGTAAACGATCATTGACTGATAGGAAATTAATGCCTTGGCAATTGGACCGACGAGACATTTCCTCGATTGCGTCATAGTGGGGCTTGTTGCTGACGTCATAACCCATCGAGATGGTTCGAAAATTCATATCGTTTCTCGTCATCTTTTTTCTGAGAAACGAGGGGACTATTTGTATACGAAAAACTGAGCTTGGCCCTTCGTATGACTTATTGATACTGGAACATGATTGGCCAAGGTTCTAGCTCGTGTTATATCGAGACATGGTGCGAAGTTAGATTGTTGATCTCGTGATGCAGAGACCGATCAAAATCGAGATCGGCCAAGATCGAGACCGAGCAAAATAAAGATCGAGCGAGACTCGAGGAAAGTTTGCCGAGTCAAATAACAGAAAGCTGAAATATCTGTAATCGAGCGAGGATCACGGCGGAAATCCCGGCACGTATCAAGAAGAGGCCGATTAATTAGCCAATCATGAGATTTCTTGATGTATTTAGAATTGTATCAAGAGTAGGACTACCCTACTATATAAAAGGGGTATGATAATTTGTAAAAGACATTACACTTACGCAATACAAAGTAATACACAACCTTCTTTTAGCTTTTGATATTTTGTTACTCTGTTCATATACCAGTGGAATCTTCACTTGGTTCAAGGGTGACCTAACTCGAGGGCCAAATCTATACGATTTGTTTGGTTTGCATTTATTTCTTTTTACAGTCAACCAATATTAATTTATATTTTTTTTTTGTTTGTGCCATGTTATATCACGTATCCTTAAAATCATGTATAAATTCAATTGTTATCCATTTTTAGGGTAAACAATAGGTTTAAGATAAAATTCTAAAAGATCTGTAGTGTACTCTTTACATTGTATAATTAGGGACACAAAACTTCTTATGTTATTACTTTGTCTTCTAAATTATATTAATAAGGACCTATTAAATTTCACTGAGATTCGCCTTTGATGGATCTACAATTGCAAATACATTTTGAAATCTTACTATACTTTTTTCACGTCAACGCGTTTGGCTACAATATCGTTATGACAATTTTCATGTATTAGAATGTGTTAGAGCATTGGAGTTTACTCTGCCATCGAGTAATGTAACTGACAGAAAGAGGGGGTGCTTAGTAGAGTGTTGGAGGACTCTCATATTTGTATATGTCAGAATAGGAATGAAAGAGTGAAGACATCAGTCACACGTCTCTATAATAACATCTTCATATAATAGCCGTTTACTATAAAAGTTAAGTTTTTTTAGAACTGATTTTTTACATTATATTTTACCTCTCTATAACAGCTTTTTATATATAACAACAACAACCATATTTATAGTTGAACACTCTTTGCAAAATTACCCTTCTATAACAGTCATATAGAATTTTTAAAATTACTAATAATAATTCTAAAAATATGCACACAATCATTTTCATTAAATAAGGTGTCGATCTTGTAAAAGATATAAAATTTAAATATTTGCACATGATATCTTTTTCATTTGAAAAATTCCAAAAAATATTTAAATAAAAAATTTAACACTTAAGCTCTTATATTATCTTCAAGGAAAAACTATTGGATACCTATTTGCTGAAAATATGGACACGAGTCTTTGCCAATTCAAGCGGTATATCGCTAGTAAGAGAGTGTAATCCAAAAAATAAGCTACATGTTTACCCTAAAATTTGGATAATAATTAAACTTATATTGTAATTTTAAGGACATTTTTTTTAACTCAATTCCACTTAATAAACGAGAAGGTAAATGACTGAATTTAACTGTAAAATAAGTCAAACCAGTATGCAAGCTGAGCCTCGACCCCGAATGATGTATTCTCGAGGTGATAGTTGTACAAGAACGATTAAGACAGAATAATTCTGATGAACAGTAAGCAGAGCAATAAGCAAGAAAGAAATAATTGTATAGCTTTTCCTCAGTGAGAAATGATGCATACAAATGAATGAAATTCCTCTTTATATAGTAGAGGAATCATAATTATGGTATAGTTCTAATTACAGAAGGAAATCATATAAACAACTGATTAACCGCTATAGATTTGATCCGTTCCGAGATTCACGCCACGATCCTCGACCAATCATGGATATCTCATTCTTTCCATTACAAAGATATCTTGATATTACTCGAAGTCTATCTCCTCTAGCCTCGATTGATATCGATCTCGATCTAGAAAGAGGCTTCGATTTCGGACTCAACGTCTCAGCTCTTCGATGCAACGTCCCAATCTCGATCAAATAGACCCGATTTCTCCCATATACAGATAGTCCCCTTGTTTCTTAGCATATAATGAAAAGAAATGATTTGAGCCTCGATTTTTATATGACCCTAATAGGAAGTGATGTCATCCTCGTGACCTATGCAATGGAAGTGACCAAAACATCTCGTTGGTATAGTTCTCCAAACCATTAATGTGCGTCAATGGGTGGTCAGCCACTAGCGCCGTCGTACCGTCACCGTAAATCTAAAAATATGGCTTCTTTTTGTTGAATCAAACTTTACTTCCATCTTCCTCAGTTATTTTAAGCCTTTAACTCTCTTAATCTCTTCTCTTTCATCACTTCTTAGGCCATCTCTACTAGTTTTGAACCACCAGAACTTACTACTTTTCTCTTTCTTCTACTCATATAATGGCGAAAACATACAAAACTGTTCCACAAAAGGAAAAAGCTTCCTCTTCTTCTTTATGGCCAACCGGTGATAAAACGCCGGCGGAGCCACTCCCTGGGGAGTATGTTCCCGACCCGTGTGTTCTAAAATCTGACTTCAAAGTCGAGAATCCTCCATCGGTCCCTAGCCGATGTGAGCACGTATCGAGGTATATTTGCTCGATAACAGTGAGATATCTCAAGGATGCAAAAAGGGATTGCAACTAGGGGGACAAAGTTGTAAAGATCCCTTCTCCTGAAAAAAGCATTGCTACCCACGTGGAAGGGTATCTAAGTGTTTACACTTATCCTTTCACGCTGGTCCCCCTCGATTAGGTCATCATTGACTTCTACTGTCAATATCAGGTGACTCTAGGCTAAATACACCTTTATTTCTAGCGCATCATGATTATGGTCCGATTCTTCACCAGCAAAGTTGAGGGGCTGATGTTCACCCTCGACCACCTCATCAGGTTATACAACCCTCGAATATTTTGAGGGTTGATCATACTGCAACGCCGAGCGACCAGGGATTTGTTCTCGAGTATTGATGAGGACAAGGACCAGGGGTGGATGGGTTGGTTTGTCCAGGTAAGGACTTGTGACCTTATCCCTTGAAGAAATTTCCATTTCCCGAGAAATGGAACCCGAAGCGTAATTAGCTCTTTACTCGTTAATTTCTAAGTTTCCATTATTTGCTTCATTTAACATCTTCCTTTGTCGTGCAGCGGTTGCTTGGATGCCTCGAGCAGTTCTTGACCTCGTGGACTGGGTTCGGAAGCTGGCTTTGACTTCCTCCTATGCTGAGCGCTGCTGGCATGATTTGGCAAAAGGATAATGAGAAGCAAAGAACAATGGTGAGCTTCCCACTTCTTATTTCTAAGGCGTTGGTTACACTTCCTTTTCTTACTTAGTCATCTTTTGTGCAGGCCTGAACAAAGATGCAATATTGAGGCCTTTAAGTAGCGAGGAAGAGGATATGGCTCCGGTTCCTAAGCCGGGGAAAGATAATAAGAGGAAGAGAGTCTCGACATCCGAGGACCCCAAACCCAAAAATACAGCAGCTCGAAAATCCAGGAGGAAAGTTATCCCTCTTACTGTAGAGTCAATCCAAAGGCTGAGGGAAGAAGAAGAAGAGGAAGACGAGGGTGATCACTCAGCGCTGGTGATTCGAGTAAGGAAGACTGCCGAGACCGCCAAGTCCTCTAAGTCGGCGGAGGTTGTCAAGACCCTGCCTCGTAATAAGGAGGTTTGGAAGAAAGATTCGGGAAAAGCCCCCGAATCACCCGAGGTCGAGGTTATCCCTCATCCAACAATAAATATACCATAGGGGGCTGGTTCCGTGACCCCCAGAGCTGAATAGAGTGCGCTGATCAACTCACTTGGAGCAGTGACAGCAGGTCACTCACCCTCTCAACCGGATTTTTCCGAGGAGGACATAAGGGATGCTTGGGCTATAAGGACCCTTGAAATAGACGAATTCCCCGGTGAGGAGGATCCCTTCGGGATTGATTTACTGGGGTTGATGATGCCTCTGATATCAACAACACATCCAACCTCTTCGAAGAGGCCCAACGCCTTCTAACTCAGGTAAGTGTTAATTTTGTTGATGTATTTTTATTTTACTTTTCCTTCCTTCTTTCTAACTTCTATCTGTTGTCATTCAGGATTCCTCTAAGTCTCGGGCCGACTTAAGCCAATGTGAGTCCGATCTCCAAGACTTTTGGAGGAAAGAAATGCTCTCAAGATCCTCTACAGGCAGAAGGATGAGGAGATCGGGGACCTCCGAGCTGACTTGGACAGGGCCTGTAAGGAGGAAATCGACATGAATGAGAAGGTAACTATTCTTTTGAAAAATACAGGCTCAATCCAAGGGTGGAAGCTAACGTTTCGATGTCATAGTTATAGAAAAAAATGAGAAAATCAAGTTATTCCGGGAGGAGGTCGATCTAGTTAAAGCTGACTGCCATAGATGGAAGGAAGGCATGGACCGCTTTACTGCAGAGAAAGAGACCGCCTTAGCTCAATTTTCATTGGCCAGTCCAACTTTGGAATTCTAGGGAGAAGAGTTCGGTTCAGGCCAACAGGATTGAGGAGCCCGAGGGTGAACTTGCTAACTCCCAAGCTAAGGCCGAAAAAACGAAGTCAGTGGCCATATACCTAGCTAGTGCCAAGGTTACCGAAGCTCAGCTGAGGGAGGCTACCGATCGAGCTCAATGGACTTTTGAGCTAGCAAAGTGCCAATCTCGGAGAGAGACCCTCGAGGAGATTCATGCCTAAGGCTTCAATATTTCTGAGGAGATAGCTCAGGCAAAGATGCACGAAGCCGATGCCATGATGGTAGCAAGAGCGGATCGGATAATAGTAAGGGGCCCGAGGAGGAAATTCCCCCAAAGAAGGGGTCACCCCCGAGCATATCTAGGACTCTTGTACTTTTTCTTTTCTTTTGTGTAGGACCCTTGTCAGTATTTTGTAAATACTCTTGTTCAAGTATATAAAAATATTTCCTTTTTAAATTTCTTCTCAATTTTTGCCTTGTGATAATTTCCAACCTGATTTGTGCCTTGTAAAATTTTAGCATACTTTATGCCTTGAATAATATGTTTAAGACTTCGGTTTTGGGAAACTTGACCGAAGCCACACTAATAGTGCTTTCATAGTCGAGTGAGTTTTTGCTCGAACTCGAAGTAATAGAACCCTTAGGTTTACATTGAGTGAGAGCGGATTCTCGAAATGTAGTCGAGTGAGTTTTTACTCGAGCTTGAAGTAGTGAAACCCTTAGGTTTGAATTGAGTGAGAACGTATTCTCGAACTCCAAAATGTAATGGCCCTTAGGCTCTTTGAATCGGGCCGATATGGTCTTAGAAGAATGGATTTTCCCCTTTTCGGCTCAAAGACTTTATAAAAATTTCGCTTTGCCTTAGCATGAATTTTTTACCCATTGGTTTTCTTTAGGGTTTAATATTGATCGACACCCCTTTACTTTTTATGCCATAGAACAAATTTGTATTTAAAAAATTCAATACCTATTAAATATTTTTCGAGAGATGATATTATTGAAGACCTTTGATTATGTTGCTGAGGGTATCCTTTTTTAACCGGTTTTTCAAAGAAATCGAAGGCCTATTTTTATTGCGAGATTCAGATGTCTCCGAGCTGTGCTAATTTGGCTGTAGCTTTTGGGTATGCCTCTTGGGTTATTTTCCCAATAACACTTCGAACTAGTCCCCGAGAATAGTGTCCTTGGCCTATAAATCGAGGGTTTCCTCTTTGAGGTCTTACGGTTTCGAAGTTAGATAGTTCGAACATGTTGATTTTTGACGGCAGTCCCCGAGTATGGGATTGATGGTTCGAGGTGTAGTTGTACTTGGAACTTGAGTTAGTTTTCACAAGAAATAATAAGTATGGAACTTGTAAAGTAGAAATTTTCATTAAGACACAAGATATCTAGTAAGGAAAAGTACTTCTTAAAATAATTCATACATGCGTACATGTTTTGCTATTAGGGCTCGAATAATCTATACAGACACGGTTCATTCGACCGTCCCCTTCGAGGGTGATGCCCCCAGTATTCGAGGTTTGATTGTAAAGAAACCTCGGATACTCTAAGTCAGCACGAACAAAAGTTGCCTCGTTAAAAACCTTGTTGGAAAAACCATTTGGGATAAAAACCGATCGAAGGGAAAAAGAGTGCAACGTGTGCTTTAAGGTCCTTATATCTTCCTTCTCGATGAGAACTTTGATACCTTTGCTTGAACACCTGAAAATAAGTTACTGTAAAATTTAAATGGAAAAGGTCATACCTTAACAATAATATCGTTTGAGGAATGAGATTTTCCAATTGTTTGGTAGTTGCTCCCTGTTTATCATGCCAATCTTGTAGGATCCTTTTTCCAAAGACATCGATGACTTTATATGGTCCCTCCCAATTTGTTCCTGGTTTTCCTTCGTTTGGGTCTCGAGTGTTGAGGATGACTTTTCTCAAAACCAAGTCCCCGATTCTGAAGTGGAAAAGGTTAGTCCTACGATTATAATACCTTTCGATGCATTGTTTTGGCGCGGCCATTCGAACGAGGGCGGCTTCTCATTTTTTATCTAGTAGTTCGAGGATAGTATTCATAGTCTCATGGTTTGATTCTTCCATTGTGTAGCGGAATATGGCGTTGGGTTCCCCAATTACGACCGGAATCAAGGCTTCAGCACCGTATACTAAGGAGAACAGCGTCGCCCCCGTACTAGATTTTGACGTTATTCGATATTCCCAAAGGACTTCAGGTAGAATTTCTCTCTATTTTCCCTTGGCGTTCAACTATTTCTTCAGATTCTGAATGATGGTCTTGTTTGTCAATTCGACATGTCCATTTTTGCTAAGATGATATGGTGTCAATAAGATCCTTTTTATTTTGTGATCTTCGAAAAACTTTGATACCTTGTTGCCAATGAAATTCTTTCCATTGTTGCATACAATCTCGGCAGGTATACCGGACCAGCATACGATGTGATCCCAGATGAAGTCTATAACTTCTTTTTCTCTAACTTTCTCGAAGTCCTGTGCTTCAACCCATTTAGAGAAATAGTCAGTCATAAATAAAATGAATTTATCTTTACTTGGGGCCGATGGCAGAGGGCCGACGATATCCATCCCCCATTTCATAAATGGCCATATGGATAGTACCGAATAAAGTTTCTCTTCGGGCTGGTGGATCATTGGTGCATACCTTTGACACTTATCAAATTTTCGAAAAAAATCATTACTGTCCTTTTCCATATTGGCCCAATAGTATCCTGCTCTGGCAATTTTGTGAACTAGTGAGTCGGCACCGGAGTGGTTCCCGCAAGTACCCTCGTGAACTTCTCGTTGGACATAATCGGTGTCCCCTGGTCCCAAGCATACTGCTAACGGTCCGTTGAACATCCTCCTGTATATTTTTCCATCCTCAGCCAATGTGAATCGAACAAATTTTGTTCGTAGAGCCCTCGATTCCTTAGGGTCCGATGGGAGCTTTTCGTTTTTCAAATACTCGATATATTTATTCCTCCAATCCCAGGTTAGGCTTAAGTAGTATCTCAACGTGAACTTCTTCAATTACTGATTTCGAGAGTTGAACGAGAGTCCGCGAGCTAATTTCGTCATCCTTGACTGATGATCCCAGATTTGAAAGGGCATCGACTTCACTATTTTGTTCTCGAGGTACATGCTGCAAAGTCCATTCTTTAAAACGATGTAATGTCATTTGTAGCTTATCCAAATACCTTTTGCATTCTATCCTCTCGAACCTTGAAGGTTCTTTTTACTTGGTTTACTACCAGTAGGGAGTCGCATTTGGCTTCGATGACTTCCACTCCCAAGATTTTAGCTAGTTCGAGACCTACAATCACGGAATCGTACTCGGCCTCATTGTTAGTCAACTTAGAAGTTTTGATAGATTGCATAATAGTGTTGCACATGGGCGGTTTAAAATGATGCCTAGCCAGGATCCTTTAACATTCGAAGCGACGTCTGTAAAATGGGTCCAAACCCCCGATGAGGTACCCGATTTTAACAAAATTTCCCTTTCGAATTTGGGTACGAGGGCTGGCGTGAAGTCAACCATAGGTCTGCTAAAATTTGAGACTTGATGGACGTTCGGGATTGATATTCGATAGCATACCCGCCGAGTTCGACGGCCCAAAAGGCATTACATTATAGCAATATGTGTCATACTTAGTGATGAATGAAGTCTTTTCTTGATCTTCCGGGTTCATTTGAATTTTGTTGTACCCGAAATAGTCGTCGAGAAAACTACGATCTCGTGGCCGGCCGTGGAGTCGATCATATGATCTATGCTAGGGAGCGGAAAAGAGTCTCTGAGGCATGCCTTGTTTAAATCCTTATAATCTACATACGTTCTAAGTTTGTTCCCTTTTTTTTGGGACTACGACTATATTTGCTAACCATTCGGGATACGTTTTTTACCGAATAGATCCTATTTTGAGAGTTTAGTTACCTCGTCCTTGATGAATGTGTGTTTTACCTCGGACTGGGGCCTTCTCTTTTGTTTCACTGGCCTGAACTTTGGTTTCAGACTCAATCGATTTGTTGTTATCTCTGGTGGGATCCCTGTCATGTCTAAGTGGGACCGAGCAAAACAATCCATGTTACCAATAAGAAATTTAATGAGTTTCTTCCTGAGTTCGGGGGTTAACCCCATACCCAGGTATACCTTTCGTTCAGATAGGTACTCGTTCAATATAACCTGTTCCAGCTCTTCGACTGTTGATTTGGTGGCGTTGGAATCTTCAGGAATAACGAAGGTTCAAGGGATCCAATAATTGTCATCTTTTTCTTCCATTCCCTACTTCTCCGATTCAGTTGAGGCTGATGGCAGTGGTTGCTATTTGTCCTCCTATTTTCCTTTGACGTCAGATCCCTTTGATGTCGAAAGTGCTGATATTGGTATCACCTCATCGACCGGGAACATTTCCTTCGCAGCATGCTGCTCCACATATACTGTTTTCACCCCATCCAGCGTTAGGAATTTCATCATTTGGTGGAGAGTTGAAGGTACTGCCCTCATATTGAGAATCTAGGGCCTCCCGAGTAGGGCTTTGTACCTCATGTCTCCCTCGATTACATGGAACTTGGTTTCTTGAATATTTCCAGCAACGTTCACTGGTAAGATGATCTCTCCTTTAGTTGTTTCACTGGCCATGTTGAAACCGTTCAAGACCGGAGCTGCGAGCACGATTTGGCCTTGTAGGCCGATCTGCTCCACGATCCTCGATCGGATGATATTTTTTGAGCTACCTGGATCCACTAAAACACGCTTAACTTGAACTTTATTCATAAATATAGAAATTGCCAAAGCGTCATTGTGAGGTTATGAAATTCCTTCTACTTCCTCATCGTTGAATGATATGGTGCCTTCTGGCATATAATCTCGGGTCTGTTTTTCCCTAGTAATTGATACCTTAGTGCATTTGAACACAGGCCCTTGTGGAATATCAACCCCGCCGATGATCATATAGATCACAAGCTATGGCTCTTCCTAATTATTTTTCCTTTTTAGTGTGCCTTTCTCAGAAATGATTCTTGGCTCAATCACTTAAGAACTCTCGAATGTGACCCTCGTTGAATATACAGGCTACCTCCTCTCTTAGTTTCCTGTAATCCTCAGTTCTGTGGCCATCTGTGCCATGATACTTACACATCAGATTGAGGTTTCTTTGGGAAGGATCGTTCTATATGGGCCTGGGCCATCTAATATCTTTGATTCTTCCAATTGCCTATACACACCTGATGTGTCGACATTAAACTTATACTCTGACAATCGAGGTGCCTCTGTGGGATCGGCATACTTATTAAAACCACTTTTGTTCATGAGTCCCCCAGAACTCTGTCCTCGATAACTTCTTCGATCATTTCGGGTGGGATTGCGTCCAGGTCCGCCGTTCCTGTGATCTGCCATGTATGGTAGATATCAATATTTGTTCAACTGAGGTTCCCTATTGACCTCCCTCTGATTTCTGGTTGCGGACCTGTTCGGACATACAGAATCGGAAGGAGTTCCTAATTGATCGTCCTCGACCCTGATCTTCGACTGGTACCGATTATGTATATCGGCCCAGGTCACCGCCGAATATTCGAATAAATTTTTCTTCAGTTGACGTGATGCTATCGAATTTCGTTCATTCAACTCCTGAGTGAAATCTTGAACAACCCAATCATCTATGACTGGTGACAACTCCATGCGTTCCATTTGAAATCAGGACACAAACTCCCTAAGCATTTCATTATCCTTCTATTTCACTTTGAAAAGGTCTGATTTCCTCGTTGCAACCTTTATGGCCTTGGCATGTGCCTTTACGAAAGAATCCGCTAACATGGCAAATGAGACAATGGAATTTGGTGGTAGATTGTGGTACCAAATCATTGCACCATTCGATAGAGTCTCTCCGAGCTTCTTCAATAAAACAAATTTGATCTCATCATCTTCCAAATTGTTACCTTTGATGGCACATGTATAGGAGGTAACATGCTCGTTGGGATCGGTGGGACGTAATTAGGTATATCCGGTATACGAAACTTTTTGGGAATGGGCTTCAAATTCGTACCTGGAGGAAACGGCTTCTGTACAAATTTCATCGAATGCATCCCTTTCAAAATTGGCAGTGCCCCCAGTATCTGATCAACTCGGGAGTTGTACGTTTCCACTTTCTTATTGTTTGCCTCAATTTTTTTCTCTCTTGACTCAGTTCTCTTGGTGAGTTCCTCGAGATCTTCATTATCGCTGTGTCAGTCCCCGATTCACTGGCGTTCGACCTTTCTAGTACTGGCTCAGTTCAGCTGGCGGCTTCCAGTTTGACCCCACTCGGAGTTCGATGTTGATTTTGTAGTTGTGCAATAGCCGCTTGTTGAGCTTGTAGCATTTAGAATATCACTTGGAGACTGAATCCTCTATCTTCTCTACCCTGTGCACCTTGGACACCAGATCGGCCTTCTCTGCCTACATCCCTTCAGGGTCCGCACCCAGATTCGCATTCGAAGCGATGTGTGAACTGACGTCGACTGGGTTGAAATCGGTGCTCCCTCAAGATCAGCTTGTGGCATCTCGAACCCTGGAGAAATTACATTGTCTTTTTACCCGTGAAATGTGAGGCCATTGTCACCATGTGTGGATGCAGTTTGTGAGTTTGACATGTTTTTAACCTAAAAGCAAAAATACTTGACAAGAACAATTGTAAAATAGTGTGTGTTATCAGAATAAATATTGAATAATCAGTATTATCCTTAGCCCCACGGTGGGTTCCAAAATGTTTACCCTAAAATTTGGATAATGATTATACTTATATTGTGGTTTTAATGATATGTGATTTCACCCAATACCAATAAATAAACGAGAAGGTAAATGACTGAATTAAACTGTAAAATAAGTCAAACCAGTATGCAATCTGAGCCTCGACCTCGAAATGATGTATTGTTGAGGTGATAGTAGTACAAGAATGATTAAGACAGAATAATTAGGATGAACCGTAAGCAGAGCATAAGCACTAAATAAATAATTGTATAGCTTTTCCTCAGTAAGAAATGATACATACAAATGAATGAAATTTCTCTTTATATAGTAGAGGAATCCTAATTATGGTATACTTCTAATTACATAAGAAAATCGTATAAACAACTGATTAACCGCTATATATTTGATCCATTTCGAGATTCATGCCACGATCCTCGACCAATCACGGATATCTCGCTTTTTTCGTTACAAAGCTATCCCGATATCACTCGAAGTCTATCTATTTTGGCCTCTATTGATATCGATCTCGACCTATATAGAGGCTTCGATTTCGGACTCAACATCTCAGCTCTTCGATGCAATGTCCCAGTCTCGATTTCTACTGTATACACTACAACTACAAAAGTTCTTCCATCAATCTTGGAAAAAATATTTATTAAGTAGCTTTAAAATGACTTCCTTAAAGTTTAAATATTTATCTTTTAGTTATGAATTTATTAATAATATATTATCTTTCTTCAGTATTTAACTAGTGAAATATACATATCTTTTTTGAGATTTTAAGTTTGAATAATGTTCTTATCTTTTATATGTAACAAGAAAAAAAAAATTAATATTTAGATAATTTTTATATATAGCAACGAAATAATATTTAAACGTTAAATGTTTTTATAGGTATATAACAGTCATTCACTATAAAAGCAAAAAAAATATCGGAACAAACGAGGATGTTATAGAGAGGGTTGACGATATCTTTCATTTACCTTGAGGATGTGAGGGATTTTTATTTGAAGAAAAGGAATTGTGTGGTTGTAATGGTATAAGAATATACATGATTTAATGTGTAAGACAGAAACAGATACAAGTGGATCTAAAGCACTAGACATAATACTTGCACGATGAAAAGCAAGATTGTTTACCCTAAAATTCGAGTAACAATTAAACTTGTATTGTGGTTTTAAGGATATGTGATATGATTCAACACCAATTGATAAAATATGAATTAAATAAGTAAATTGAACGACAAAATAAATCAAATCGGTGTTGTAGCAATGTATCTACCTCGATTAGGGATAGTATCGATATCAAGTAGTAAGAACAATAAAGAACAATAATGAATAATAAGTAAATAGAGAGCAGCGTGTATATTATTTTATCAGTGAATGTAAATGTCTCTTACAAATGAAATGGGTTCCTCTTTATATAGTAGAGGGATCCTAAATAAGGTACAACTCTAATAACGGAAATAAATCCCATGATTGATGTCAATAACCGCTTGGTTCAATTTCTATCAAAATTTTCGCCGAGATCTTTGGTCGGTTACTAATATCTCGCCATTCTGTTACTCGATGTTGGTCATGCTCGGTCTCGATCCTCATCGAGTTCTTCAATTTTCATGCTTCATACTCTATCATCGAGCTCGATCCAGATCCATTATGAGCTTATCCTCTAGGCAGCTCCTCGATCCTATGAAATCAGTCGTACCTGGTTTTGACCGTATATAAATAATCCTCGTGTTTCTTAGAGTAAAAACGATAAGAAACGATTTGAGCCTCAATTCCCTAATACCTCGATCATGACTTCATCTTTATGACGTAAACGACGGATGTGACTGAAACATCCTGTCGGTTGGGTTTCCCAAATCATTAATGCATGTCAGTTGGTGTGTTTAACCAAAGAATTAGATTCTCTGCCAAAGCTATTTTAAGAAGAACACGGGTTTTTGATAACCAAAGAATATGCTAATAATTGTAAGTAAATTTGTAAATAGAGAGCAGAAAGATACGTCAAAAGTAAGTATATTTCAATAGTGGTTCGAACATGTCCTTACAATTTATATTTTACTCCCTTTTATAGGGAATTTCTTAATATAACGTCTACTCTTCTCAATGATTGAGCATTAATGGATAATAATGTCATTAATGTAACGTTACTATGATTAATCGTAACTGTTGCGTGAAGATTATGTAACATTTTGGCTCATTAAATGTAGATCCCCGAATCTGCCCTTTATTTCGTCTTAATTCATTCTGTCCGTGTCTCTTCGCCTTCTCAGTTAGGCTGAGATTCCCGTATTTGATTACCTCGTGAGTATGCTGTTCCGTTTCTCTTTATCTCGTACCTCTTCATAAAGTCTCGTCCAGTTGTCATTTTGTCTTTGCTCCACATGGATTGCTGAGTCATCATAAGTATTACACATGTGAAGCTCATTTTTACCAATACAGGTAGTCCCCCCACTTACCATTTATTTATCGACTAATATTTGGTAAGTGGATACTCATTTATGGCGGGAATATTTTGCCGCCGCTTCACTCGTTCCATTGCATCCGTCTCTAAATTTATGCGTCGCTTGTCACTTCCATTTAATGCCAGTGCCACGTGGCCTTCCGCGATTGGTTCTGCAATTATTCAGCGCCTTTTAGGGCTTTTTGCGGCTGCATCAGTCACGAAGTGACAGCTTCAATTATGACTTTCACATTACTGTTTTTCCTTTTTTTGACGGTTTCCTTTGAGTACAAATACCTTTTTTCATTTCTTTACTTTCACGGAAAACTTCTAACCTTGTTTCTTTATTTGTAAGTTCTTCATCTTCGTAAATATGTCTTCTTCAAACCAGCAATCTAAAAAGGTCATCATTGTAGATGAACTGACTCCTTCTTCTGCTCCAACACGGAGTAGGAGGGGCGGTAGGCTTAGGAGCTTAAATTATACTCCTTCCAGGGGATCTTCTTATTATTCTTCTCCCCCGCCATCTTCTAGGTCTAGTACTCCTTCATCTTCTTCGAGGGCTAGGGCTTCTAGATCTTCATCAAAGAGTAGAGAACACAATGAACCGCTTCGTGAGCCTAGAGTCGATGAGATTGTTTCTGCGGAGTTTCTTTTGCCAAGGATAGTCAAGCCATGAGTGAGCAGCTTTCTTCAATTTCATCACATGACAGTGTTGACCTTTATCCTACCCAAAAAACAGAGGGTTTAGTGTCTTTTGTTCGCATGAATTGTTATTGGAAGCCTGATTTTCCTGTTGTTGTTCCTAACGATAATCAAAGAATAACCTCTTACAGGATTGTATATTCTTATGTCTATACTTATCCCTTCACATTAGGATTCAAGCCTCCCATCGACCCTGTTATCATCGAGTTTTGTCGATTCTTCAAAGTTTGTCTAGGACAATTCAGTCCTCTTATTTGGCGAGTAGTCGCATGTCTTAGGTATTTGGCCAATTTAGCTTCCGTACCCTTTACTTTTCAACATCTTATTCACCTCTATTCTATGATGATGTTCTGCCAAGGAGTGTTTACTCTCGCGGCTAGGAGTAAAAGGGTGTTAGTTACTCCAGATGATGACAAAGATATAGGGTGGTATGTCTGGTATGTTGTTGTCCCTACTGCAGGTTTAGTAGGTGAAGTAAATCTCCCCTTCCCTGAGAAGTGGAACTTTGCACATGAGTACAATTTTTCTCTTTTCTTCACTTTTGATGAACTTTCAGTACCATGATTGTTTCTTCTTTTTTTGCAGCAACCATGGGAACCGTCGAGAACGTCTCCCATTTCCGTGATTGAGTAGAAAAACTCTTTTCAATCTCTCCTTTAGAAGAACGTTCGTGGAAGTACCTCTCTTTGAGGTTTGGTTGGAAGGTGAAGACCCACGGTAAGTGATGTATTTTGCTTTTAATTCTTCTCTTTTTGATCTTTATCTGACCCCTTTTATTTGGTAGGGTTTCCTGCTCGTGGAGTTTCTCCTGCGGTTGTGTCCGCTTCTTCATGGTTGTATCTGGATAAGGCCCAGGAGATCATTGCTGGTTCATCCTCATCGAAAAGAAAAGCAAGTGGGTCCAGGACCTTAGAGGAGGAAGAGGAAGAGGAGGGTTCACTGGTCCATAGGTCACATAGGAGGAGGGTGGTCTCTGATGATGAATCTGCACCCGTTTTTGATCCCCCTGTGCCTAAATTAGAACTTCCGCTCCTGAAGATGCAACTCCCTCTCCTGTTCGTGAGTCTGTTCATCACCTGTTCCAAAAAGGTTTCGGTACCATATCTGATGAAGTTCCTCTTGATGTTTTCTCTCCTCCTGCTACTAAGAACCTTTCATTTATTTCTCCCGTTGCTGCCTCTGCTCCCGTTGCTGCTTCTGCTCCCGTTGCTGCTCCTCAACCTACTCCGTCTGTGGCTCTTTCTCCCGCCCCCGCTTCCGTGCCTTCTGCTATTGAAGTAGGGTCTTCCAGCAGGGGGGGGGGTGATGAAGCAAGTTACGATAGAGGTTCCTGCGGCGAGCATCCTCTTGAAAAAGTCAGTCCAGGCTGATGCATAGTTAAAGACATTGATAGGTTCGACTGAGAGGTCTAAGCTGGAAATCCATAGCTCCCTGACTTGGATGAACGAGATTTTGCACTCGCCCTTAGTAAAACTTTCTTTTCCTCCATATGTACTTATATATATTCTTATCGTATCTAATTTATCATTTAATGTAGATCAACCTTATAGGCATAGAGCTAATGAAGAGAATTGTTCAAACGGAGCAAGCAGCAAATGACTTCCATATTGAGGCTGATAATTGGAAAAAGTAGTACGAGAGTTTACAGCTTGACATGGAGGCAATGGAAGAGGAAAATTGTACCTTGGAGCGGCAAATTAGGGTTATGGCAGCAGAACTAGCCATTGAGAAGGCGTCTTCGAACCAGGCAGGTAAGGACAAAAGTGTCTTAGAGTCTTCATTTGCAGAGCAGCTTTCCCGTGCCACAAAAGAGATTAGGAGCCTGAAGGCTTTGTTGGATCAGAAGGAGGTGTACTCTGGCGAACTTGTTCAATTGCTCACCCAAACCCAAGAAGACCTCCGTAACTCTTCAGAGAAGGTCTAGTTTCTGGAAAGATCCATCGCTCCTTTACAGGCCTCTCTTGATGTTGTCGTGGCTGAAAGAGAGGAGCAAAGATCTGAACAATGGGAGAAAGACTACGAGGCTCTTGAAGACAAAGCAGCCGTCGATGTTAGCTGGGCTTATTTGGATGCCCGTATTGACACATTGACAGAAATGGGCCAAGAGTGTTTTGACTTGGAAACCGAAATTGCTAAAACCAGAGAGACGATTGAGAAGTCTCAGCAAAGTCAGAATTTCTCTTCAGCTGGGGTTGAGGTCCTTGCAGCTCGTGTCTCTCCATCTCGAGCCGCTCCTCCTGCCAGTGAAGACAACCCCCCATCTAGTGAAAAAGTTTAAGGAACTTTGGTTCTTTTTTTTTATTTGCAACACTTGGTGGTTACCCCCGGTCCCATTGGGGGTAAAGTTCGGTCCTTTATAAGTCCCCAACTGAAAACTTAGGGGCAACTTTTGTATAAACAAATTAGGCTTAGACTAAGTTAATACTTAGTTTTTTTGCCACTATATATTAATAGTAATATCGGCATGACTTTCGTTTCCTTTGAGTTTTTATTTTCACTCTTAAATCTTTGCATGATTTATTTTTGAGGTTTTTGGTTTACCTCTGAGTTTTGAATTTGCATTTCAAAAATGCTTAGTTCATAATAGGCACAATTTATAAAAGAGGGCCCTTTTTTGTTCGACACTTAAGGAAGATGACGTCTCAACTTCATAATGGTGTAAATGTACAAAAGAGAGATAGGAATTTCACATGTTTTTCTTTGAAAATGTTTTTAAGAAAGTCTTTGTATTGTTTCAAACTTTCACAACATTTTACATGTGTTTGTGTATCGTCCATAACTCCTTTGCAACTGTTTTTCTTACAATAGATTTGGTATACACTTGTACTCATAACTGTTTTTCTTTTGTAACAACTTTTTTGAATTAATACAAGGGTATAACTGTTTTCATTTATAACAGTTTTTTGAATAAATATACGGGTATGAATTTTTACCCGTAACGATTTTTGTTTACAACAGTTTTTGAATAAATACAAGGATAATGCTTTTCTCATCCGTAACTGTTTTTATTTACAACAGTTTTTGACTAAGTACAAGGATGTGCATTTTTATCCGTATCTAATATTCTGTCCTTAACCTAATTTTGAAGGGTTTTGAATCAGGCTTTAAGTTTTTTGTCTTTGGGTCTTTGATTTTGCTCATAGTACTTGACTTGTTGGGAAGATGGATCTTCAGGCTTGAGCTTTGACTTTTTAATAGTCTTCTTTGCTTCTTCTTTGCCTTTCATACTGTATAGTCCCCTAAGTGTTTGAGCTTTGAAGAATGAAATCTCGAGCACTTGACTATTCCTTCCTTGTGGTCCTTTTCCTGAAAAGGAAAAACATATGGGACTCGAAGGTATATAGTTTAGATGATGAAGGCTTAACCCTTTAAAAACATCCATCAAAAAGTTGTAGCCCTAGACCGGGAATTCAGTTACTTCCTCGTGTCTATGCAGGTCTAATATCATCATCTGGTGATGGGTTAGCTTTTTGCCTATCATCTAAAATGGTTAGTATAACTTTAACTGTACAAAAGTAAAATCGAACGTAATGATACCTGATCGGGGGTATTCCCTTTACTTCAGAAGTAATACTTCTTCAAATGAATAGCATTCCAACTGGTTGGTAAGATTTTTCCGTCTATAGTTTCCAACTCGTAAGCGCCTTTTCCAGCAATGCCACAGACTTTGTAGGGCCCTTCCCAGTTTGGATTTAGCTTTCCTGCACCAGCTTCCTTTGTCGATTGGAAGACTTTTTTAAGAACGGAGTCCCCAATTTTGAAATTTCTGAGGTGGGCTTTTCTGTTGTAATATCTCTCTATAATTTGTTTTTGGGATGCCATACGTATTAATGCAGCTTCTCTTATTTGCTCTAGAAAATACAGATTTGTCTTTAACTCGTCGTTGTTTGTTTTTTCCGTTGCCGTTGTGAATCTCGTGCTTGGTTCGCCGATTTCCACTGGTATTAATGCTTCTGAACCATAGACAAACGCGAATGGAATTTCTCCCGTGGCTACTTTTGTAGTAGTTCTGTAAGCCCATGTACTGCTGGTAGCTCGTCAGGCCAGTTTCCCTTGGCTTTTTCCAATAGTTTCTTTAAGTTGTTGACAACAACTTTGTTTGTTGACTCGGCTTGCCCATTAGCCACGGGGTGCTATGGTGACAAAGTGATTCACTTTATTTGCCAGATTTCGAAGAATTCTGTGATTTGTGAGCCTATAAATTGTGGGCCATTGTCACATACGATCTCCTTTGGTATTTCAAAGCGGCATATTATGTGTCGCCATATGAATCTTTTCACTTCTTTCCCTCGTACCTATTTAAAGGTGTCTGCCTCCAACCATTTTGTGAAATAATCAGTTAGTACAAGTAAAAATCGTACCTTTACTTTAGCTGGGGGAAGGGGTCCCACTATATCCATGCCCCATTTCATGAATGGCCATGGTGACACCACTGGGTGGAGTAGTTCTGCTGGCGGGTGCATATTGTTGGCATATCACTGACACTTATCGCATTTAGCTACGAAACTCTCAGCATCTTCCTCCATTTTAGGCCAATAGTACCCTTCTCTGATTAGGGTTTTGACTAAGGATCTTGCTCCTGCATGGTTTCCGCAGTGTCCTTCGTGTACTTCCTTCATCACGTACTCCGTTTGATTGGTTCCAAGGCACTTTGCTAGGGGACCTCCAAACATTTTACGATATAAAGTTTCACGAATTAGACAGTACCGCACAACTTTTCGGCAAAGGGCTTGAGCTGCTTTTCTATCTTCAGGAATGGTGCCGCTCTGCAAAAGGTTTACAAATTCGTTTATCCAATCCCAGGTTAATAGTTAATGTTACCTCATTTTTGTCCTGGTCGATTTTTGAATGAAATATATGTATGACAATTGCATTGTCTTTATTTGTTACGTTGGCAACTGCTGCGAGGTTAGCGAATGCATCCGCTTCTGCATTTTCCTCTCTGGGTATTTTCTTAACTTTCCATAACTAGAATTGCCTTGCTAGGTCTCGTGCCTTTTCCAGATATAGTTGCATCCGAGCCTCTTTTGCGGTATAAGCCCCCTGCATCTGGCTTACCACTAGTTGAGAGTCACTTTTGATCACGATTTTCTCAATTGAGAGTTCTCGTGCCAGTTCAAGCCCTGTAATGACAGCTTCGTACTCTGCTTCACTGTTAGTTATGGGATAACATTTAATGGCTTGACGTATCTTTTCACCCGCAGGTGATATTAAGACAATTCCCAAGCTGACCCCTTTTATGTTAGAAGAATCGTCAGTAAATAGGGTCCAAATTCCTGGATTAGCCCCGTTGAAGAGTTGTAACTCTTGTTCCACTTCAGGGATTATGCTAGTATTAAAATCAGCGACGAAATCAGCTAAATCTGAGACTTTATTGTAGTCCTAGACTGATATATTATGTCATGTTCGCTTAATTCTATTGCCCATTTAGCTATCTCCCTAATAACTCTTGTTTATGCAAAATATTTCTTAGTGGATACGAGCTCAGAACAGTGATTGGGTGACATCGAAAGTATGGTCTCAACTTTCTAGCTGCCATGATTAGAGCTAAGGCTAATTTTTCAAGATGAGGATATCTAGTTTTAGTATCTAAAAAAGACTTGCTATATAATAAATCGGAATTTTTTTTCCTCTGTCTTCTTTTACCAGTACTGCACTTATGGCAATTTCTGCTACGACAAAATAGACATACAACCTCTCCCCCTCTTTTGGTTTAGACAATAGTGGGGGTTTTGATAGATAGGCCTTCAGAATCTTTGAGAGCCTGTTGGCATTCTTCAGTCCATTCAAACTGATTCTGCTTTTTTAGAATTGAAAAGAATTTAAAACTCTTCTCCGAAGACCTGGAGATAAATCTTCCTAAGGTTGCAATTCTTCTTGTTAGTTTTTCAACTTCTTTTTTGCTCGTAAGTATATTAGGTATTCCATGAATATCTTTAGTCTGAGCGGGGTTTACTTCTATACCCCTATTTGATACAAGGAAACCCAAAAACATACCTGATTCAACGCCAAAGGCGCATTTTTCTGGATATAGTTTCATGTTATACCTGCACAGGATTTCGAAGGTGATTGAAAGATGATGGAAATGATCTTCCGCTTGAGTTGATTTTACCAACATGTCATCAATGTATACTTCCATTGTTTTCCCCAGATGTTCCTGGAACATCTTGGTCACTAACCTTTGATACGTGGCTTCAACATTTTTCAGGCCAAAAGGCATGACTTTGTAACAATAAGTCCCACTGTTTGTAATAAAGGAAGTTTTTTCCTCGTTTGAGGGATCCATTTTTATCTGATTGTAACCAGAATATGCACATACAAAGCTCAACAATTCATGACCTGCAGTGGCATCAATCATTTGATCTATGTGTGGTAATGAAAAGGAGTCTTTGGGGCATGCTTTATTCAAATCTGTGTAATCTACGCATACTCTCCATTTACCATTCTTTTTGGGTACCACTACAGTATTAGCTAACCAATTAGGATATTTACCTCGCGTATTGAACCAATTTTCAAGAGTTTTTGTACCTCTTCATCGATCACTTGGTTCTTGAATGGTTCTTGCTTTCTTTTCTTTTGCTTGACAGGAACGAAGGATGGATCTTCATTTAGTTTATGATTCATCACTTTCGGAGGTATACCTGTCATATCTGAATGGGACCAAGCTAAACAATCTGAGTTAGCTTTTAAATATTCAATTAACTTACCTCTTATTGCGGGCCTTAGCCTCGTGCCTACATGAACTTTTTGCTCAGTCTTCTGCTCGAACAGTGGGATAGCTTCGAGCTTCTCAATAATTGTTTTAATATGCTTGTCTTCTTCGGACTCAAAAAATAGTTGTTTGAGTGTACTACTGAATTTATATTCCTTGAGGTCTGCTGATCGCCTCAAATCTGTTGAATTCCCCATTTGGAAGGGAATTTTATTACCTGGTGTAAAGTAGATGGTATTGTTTCCATGTCATGGATCCATGGTCTCCCCATGATTACGTTGTAAGCCATATCGGTGTCAATGAATTGAATTTTGTATTTTTGATTACTCCTTCTACATAGGTACTAAGCTCAATTTCTCCTTTTGTTATGACTGTAGAGTTTTCAAACCCAGATAAGGCTCATGCTTTTTGGATTACTCGATCCTCCATTAGCATTTCTTCCACAACTCTCAACAAAATGATGTTGACCGAGCTAGCTGGATCAATCAACACTCCTTTTACATTAGTGTCATGTATGAGTAGAGATATTACCAGAGCGTCATTATGAGGAAGCAGAAATCCGTTGCCATCTGCATTGTCGAACGTTATATTGTCTGCTTCCATGTCTTCACGAATTTGCTTCCCGTGTGTAATTGTGAATTTTGTTCTTCTTTGCAGACTACTCCGTGCACCTCCTCTCCTCCGTATATCACATTCATTGTTCTCTTTGGAGATGGTGGTTTCGGGGGCTCTTGCTTGTTCTTCATATATGTCTGTTTGCCTTTTTCACTAAACAGTTCTGTTAGATAGCCTTGTTTTAATAATTTTTCTACCTCACCTTGCAACAATCTGCAATATGATGTTCTCTGTCCATGATCGTTATGGAATTCGCACCAGAAGTCTGAATTCCTTCTGTTTGGATTCGATCTCATTTCTTTGGGCCATCGAACTTTACCGCCCATGTTTCTCAGTATGGTAGTTAATTCAGAAGTACTTACATTGAAATTGTAGTCTCCGACTCTTGCATTACCTCTGTTCCGTTCCTCCCGGTCTTTTCTAGATCTTGAGGATGATGAGTTCATATCTCTATTTGACGGACTATATTCCGACCGTGTGTTTTCAAGCCTGGAACGAGTTTCTCATCCTGAAGGTCCCATATGTGGATCGTATATGTTCTTACCTGTTCTCCTTTATGGTTCGGAGCGTCTAGAATTGGCTCGATCTTCGACTTTTGATTGAGCAATGGTGTCTTCTTCTATTTGTAGCTTGGTTTTGTACCTGTTATAAACATCATTCCATGTCGTGGATGGGAATTATCTCAAGATTTCCTCGAGTCTTCTCGTGGCTTCTGAGCTTCTATCATTTAAGTTGCTTGCAAACGCCATTGCTGCCCAATTGTCAGGTACCCTTGGTAGCAGCATTCTTTCTCGTTGAAACCTATCTACAAATTCTCGGAGCAACTCCGCGTCTCCTTGTTTTATCTTGAATATGTCTTCCATTCGTTTTTTGACTTTTTGTGCATCGGAATGTGCTTTTATAAAAGAATCTGCGAGCTCAGCAAAAGAGTCTATAGAATTTTCGTGTAGAAGAGAATACCATGTTAGTAATCCTTTGGTGAGTGTCTCTCTGAACTTCTTGACTAGTAGTGATTCAATTTCTTATTTAGTCAGATCTTGGCCTTTTACTCCTGTAGTAAAAGCAGTTACATGATCACGTGGATCAATTGTCCCATCGTACTTGGGAATATCAGGCATTTTGAATTTCTTAGGAATAGGCAAGGGTGCTGCATTTGGCTTCCAAGGTTGTTGAGAATATCTATCAACGTCAATGCCTTTGATAACAGGTGGTACTCCAGGAATTTGCTCGATTCGGTCATTTTGTTCCTTCACCTGTTTCTGCAATGTGAGTAATAAAGACTGTATTTTGGATTATTGGACATACCTGGTCTTGCTTCGAGGGACTCATTTAGAGTGCCTCTACTTCTTGAGCTTGCTAGTCCGGATTGTGGATTTTCCACAGTTGCGGTGTTGTTAGGAGGGGGTGTAGGTGATGTAGCTGGAAGTCCCCTCATGAAAGCTTGTAAGACTTGAGTCACATATTCACCAACCATTTGTTTTACAGGATCTTGTTCTCCTGTTTGTTCATTTCCATTGTGATTATTATTTTGAGTCGTAGATCTCTATGGGGAATGTTCCCTTGAGCCTCATGGGGAACCTGAAGGTGATGGAACTAGAGTTCCAATCCTTTGTTGGTTTTTATCGTTGGCGTTCGACATAATTTACAGAATGTTGTTTGAGAAAAAATAGAGATTATCAGATTTCCCGGTAATTGAACCAATTTGTTTAACTAAAGAATTAGATTCTCTACCAAAGCTATTTTAAGAAGAACACGGGTTTCTGATAACAAAATAATATGCTAATAATTGTAAGTAAATTCGTAAATAGAGAGAAAAAGATGCGTAAAAAGTAAGTATATTTCAATAGGGGTTCGAACGTGTCCTTACAAGTTATATTTTACTTCCTTTTATAGGGAAATTCTTAATATAATTTCTACTCTTTTCAATGATTGAGCAAATGTCATTAATGTAAAATTAATATGATTAATCGTAACTGTTGCGTGAAGATTATGTAACGTTTTGTCTCATTAATTGTAGATCCCCAAATCTGCCCTTTATTTCGTCTTGATTCATTCTGTCCATGTCTCTTCGCCTTCTCAGTTAGGTTGAGATTCCCGTATCTGATTACCCCGTGAGTATGCTGTTCCGTTCCTCTTTATCTCGTA
Organism: Nicotiana paniculata; assembly: GCA_005239505.1. Taxonomy (NCBI): domain Eukaryota; kingdom Viridiplantae; phylum Streptophyta; class Magnoliopsida; order Solanales; family Solanaceae; genus Nicotiana; species Nicotiana paniculata. Next base: position 34,492 of record ML344599.1, on the reverse strand, counting down.
CCTCTTCATAAAGTCTCGTCCAATTGTCATGTTTCCATTGCTCCACATGGATTGCTGAGTCATCATAAGTATTACACGTGTGAAGCTCATTTTTACCAATACATGATGGTCGGCCATTAGTGTTACCGAACCGTCGCCATGAGCCTATAAAGACCATCTCCTTCATTGAATCAAACTTTACTTTTGCTTTGATTAAATCTCCAAATCTTCTCACCTTTCTCGTTTCCTCTCTATCGTCTCCTGTTAATCCACCGTGATTATCATCGGAACCACCATCTTTATATCTTGTTTCTGCCTTCTTCACCCACATCAATGGTTAAAACCCTAAAGACTGTACCGCAAAAGGAAATATCTTCCTCCTCTTTTTCCCGGCCGGCCGGTGATAAAATAATGGTGGAGCCGGCTCCCCATGAGTATGTTCCCCGTCCGTGTACTCTGAAATCCGACTTCAAGGTCGATAACCCCTCATCCGTACCAGACCGATGTGATCATGTGTCGATGTACATGTGCTCGATAACGGAGAGCCATATCAAGGCCATGAGGAAGGACTGCAACTGGGGTCACGAGGTCATGGTGCAAATCCATGCTCCCAAGGAGGGCATTACTACATATATGGAGGGGTTCTTTAGTGGTTACTCTTACCCCTTCACATTGGGTCCCGTCGAACAGGTGATCCTTGATTTTTGATAAATATATCAGGTCATCCTCGGACAAATCCACCCCTCTCTATGGCGCATAGTGATCATGCTACGCTTTATCTCTAGCAAGGCCGAGGGGCTGGAATTTACTTTAAACCACCGCATGCGGTTGTTTTGGACTCAAAAAGGAATTTACTTTATCGAGGTTGGATGAGCATATTCATACGGGTGAGGACCCGTGACATAATACCGGAGGAGAAGATGTCGTTCCCTGAGGAGTGGAACCTCAATCGTAAGTAACATATCAAACGTTTTACTCAATATCTGACTCGCTTATGTCTAACATTCTCATTTATTTTGCAGATGTTCCTTAGATGCCCCAAGAGGTCCCCAATCTCAAATACTGGGTTCAGAAATTGGCCTCGACTTCCTCCCACATCGAACGTTCATGGCGTGACTTGGCAAGGGGCCGATGGGAGGCCAAGAACCACAGTAAGGATCTTTTAAAATACATCTTAAGTACTTTATTTATTACTAACTTCTTTTATGCAGGCCTGACCAAGGATGCCGTTCTGAGGCCCTCGAGTGGCGAAGGAGAAGCCAAGTCCCCGGTTCAGAAACCGGAAAAAGGACAAAAAGAGGAAAAGTGCCTCGCAATCCGAGGACCCCAAGCCCAAGCCTCGAAGGGTGATGAGGAAAAAGGTTGCTCTCTCGGTGGACTCAGTCCAAAAACTGAGAGATGAAAATGAGGAAGAAAAGGAAAATGCCTCGGTGCCGATGGCAGATGCTGCAACTAAGCCTCATGTCGAGGAGGCTTAAAAGAAAAATTCGGGTATGGATCCCAAGTCTCCAAAGATCGAGATCATTTCTCGACCAACCGTAACTACACCGGACGGGGCCGATTCCGAGATGCACAAGATCGAACAGAGTGCCCCGAGAGACATGCTCGAGGCCATGACAACATGTCAACTGCCTTCGCTGTCGGCCTTTACCGAGGAGGCGATAAGAGAGGACCGGGAGTTGAAGACTCTTGATATTGGCGGAGGCTCTAGTGTAGGTGATCCTTTCCGAGATTTCTTTACTGGGGTCGATGATTCCTCCGACAACAACGATGCTTCGATACTTATAGAGGAAGCCCAACGTCTCTTTTCTCGGGTAAGTATTAGTTACTGTTGGTCATTTTCCTTGAATTTATTCTCTACAAATCTAACTTGTATTTTATTTCTTGTATAGTCCTCTGCTAAGTTATGAGCTGACCTTAGTCAGTGCGAGACTGAACTCCAGAAGGTCTCGGAGGAGAGGAACGCTCTGAAGCTACTTTGTGGCCAAAAGGACGAAGCCATAAAAGGATCTTCAAACGGATCTGGCCAGAGCTCGTGAAGAGGAGGCCGGACTAAACAAGCAGGTAACCATCCTTTTGATAAATTATGGACTCAATCCAATTGTGGAGGCTAACACTTCACTATCTCAGTTGCAGCAACAAGTAGAAAGGATCGAGCTGCTCCGAGGAGAGGTCGATCAGGTTAAGGTCAATTGTGATTAGTGGAAAGGGAGTATGGACCGCTTGGCTGTGGAGAAAGACACTACCTTGGCCAAACTATCATCAGCCGAGTCCCAACTCAGAGGCATTAAAGAGAAAATCTCGGCCCAGGCCAAGAGAATCGAGGAACTTGAAGTCGGGCTTACTGAGGCCAAGGCGAAGATCAAGAAGACCAATTTCATGGCGGACAAGTCCATCTCCATGTACCGGGCCGATTTTGAGGCTGCTCAAACGCATCTAAGGGAGGCTTCCGATCGGGAGCAATGACCTGGCCAAATATCAATCCCGGAGGGAAACCCTCGAGGAAATCCACGCTCGAGGTTTTGACCTCCCCAAGGAGATAGCCCAGGCCAAGGTGCTCGAAGACGAAGTTAGACAACTTGCCTCCTCTGATGACGAAGATGATGATGAAGAAGGTAGCCTAGACGGATCTTATGGGGGGCCTGAAGAAGAAGTTGTTCTCAGAGAAGTTGCTCGAGAAGAAGTCGTTCCCGGGGAAGTTTCCCCTGAAGGAGAGGTCGGCCCTGACCAGATTTAGGACTTAGCTTCTTTTTTCCTTTTATTTTTGTAAGACCTTGATCAGTCTCTTGTACATACCTTTTAATATATAATATAAAACTTCTTTTCGAATGCCTTCATAGTTTTCATGTTCAAGTATGTTTTATGTCTTTACCTTGTGAAATTTTTTACTGTTGTAACTTCACCAATCAAGTGAGCCTTGGATTTGAACTCGGATCAAAATAAACCCTTAGGTTTTTTAGTTAAGCGAGGGTAATTCCCTTAGCTCAGCAATATGTTTGAGATTTTACCTCAGATGGATCGATCGAAGCCATAACTGCAGTACTTTTATAACTGAGCCATAACTTCATTACTTTTATAACTAAGTTCGAGTAAATTTTGAACTTAGAATAAAGCAAACCCTTGGGTTTTTATATCAAATAATGGGTATGTTTTGAACTTACAATAATATACCCCTTAAGGTTTTATGACGAAATTTCGAGCTATATTTTAGTCGACTTTATTCGAGCTCGGAATAGTGGAACCTTTAGGTCCGAATTGAGTGAGAACAAGGTCTCGAACTCTAAATGTACTGGCCCTTAGGCTCTTTAGACTGGGTCGATATGGCCTCTAAGAAATGGTTATTGTTTCCCCTTGTTGGCTTAAAAGATGTAGTTAAAATTTCTTTATGCCTTATCATTTACTTTTTACCCATTGGATTTTTTGAAGGTCCGATGATTGAAACACCTTTGCTTTTTGTGCCTTAGCACGTTTGTGTTAAGATAGTTTGATACCTCTTAAGGTTTTTCAAAGGCTGATATTATCAAAGCCTTTTGGTTTTTGAGGGCTGATTTTATCGAAGCCCTTGATTGTTTACCGAGGGTAGCCTTTTAACCGGTTTTTCAAAGAATTTGAAGGCCTATTATTTATTTCACAATTTGGATGTCTCCGAACCGCTTATTTCTTTCATATCCCTTAATATGGTCGTAGCCTTTGGGTATGCCTCTTGGGCTTATTTCCCGATTCGAATGTTAGTCCTCGAGAATTGTGGCCTTGGCCTATATATCGAGGGGTGCCTCTTTGAGGTCTTGTGATTTTGAGTTTATATAACTCGAGTGCGCAGTCCTCGAGTGTTTGAAGTATGTTTGCACTTGGCTCTTGAGCCATTTTTCACAAAATCATAAGTATGAGATTTGCATAGTAGAGAATGTGCTTTGGGACAAGAGACATTTGATAAAGAAAGAATGCTTCTTTGAATAATTTATACATGCGTACATGTTTTGTCATCGGGAGTCAACTAATCTATATGGACACGGTTGATTCGACCGTTTGGCCCATTACAAAGTTTTCCCTGTAGAGGCCCTTTGGCACGAGGTACATGACATTCGAGGGTGATGCCCCCCAGTATTCGAGGTTGATTGCAAAGAAGCCTTGGATATTGTTGAATTGTCCTCAGGTAGCACATAACTATTGCCTCGTTAAAAACCTTGTCGGAAAAACCCATTTGGGATAAAAATCGATCTAAGGGAAAAAGAGTGAAATGCGTACTTTAAAACCTGAGATCTCGATGCCTTTTGCCGAAATCCTACAATGAGTTAGTGCCGAATATATAAATGAATGAAAAGATAAAGTCATACCTTAACAATAGTATCGCTTGAGAAATGATATGTTACAGTTGTTTGGCAGTGGTTTGTCGTCCATCGTTCCGAGTTTATAAGATCCTTTCCCGACTATATCGAGGATTTGGTAGGGTCCTTCCCAATTAGGGTCGAGTTTCCCTTTATTAGGATCTCGAGTGTTGATCGTGACTTTTATTAAGACAAAGTCCCCGACTCTGAAATGGCGAAGATTGGTTCTCCTACTGTAGTACCTCTTATTTTTTTGCTTTTGTGCGGTCATTCGAACGAGTGCAGCTTCTCATGTTTCATCTAACAATTCGAGGCTGGTATTTATAGACTTGCGGTTCGATTTCTATGTTGTATGTCGAAACCTGGCACTGGGCTCTCCTACCTCGACTAGAATCAAGGTTTTGGAGCCATATACTAAGGAAAATGTAGTTGCTCCTGTGTTGGACTTCGACGTTGTCCGATACGCCCAAAGAACCTCGGGTAGAATTTCCCTCCATTTCCCTTTAGCTTCGTTCAACTTTTTCTTTAGGTTATGGATGATAGTCTTGTTCGTTGATTCGGCCTGTCCATTCCCACTAGGGTGATACGGTGTTGATAGTATCCATTTTATTTTATGGTCCTCGAGAAATTTTGTTACCTTGTTGCCGATAAATTTTTTACCATTGTCACATACTATTTTTGCAGGTATCCCAAATCGACATGCGATGTGATCCCAGATGAAATCTATAATTTCTTTTTATTTGACTTTCTCGAAAGCCTGTGCTTCAACCATTTAGAGAAATAGTCAGCCATAAACAAAATGAACTTAGCTTTACCTGAGGCCGATGGTAGAGGGCCGACGATGTCCATCCCCCATTTCATGAATGGCCACGGGGATAGGACCGAGTGAAGTTATTCTCCGGGCTGGTGGATCATCGATGCAAACCTTTGAAATTTATCACATCTTCGAACAAACTCCTTAGAGTCTTTTTCCATGCTATCCCAGTAGTATCCTGCTCTAATAACCTTGCGAATTAGTGACTCGGCACCGGAATGGTTTCCACAATTGCCTTTATGGACTTCTCGTAGAACATAATCAGTATCTCCCGGTCCTAAACACACTGCCAATGGTCCATCGAATGTCCTTCTTTATAATTTTCCGTCTTCGTCTAATGTAAAACGATCAGCTTTAGTTCGACGGGCCCTCGATTCTTTAGGGTCCGATGGGAGCTTTCCATTTTTCAAGTACTCGATGTATTTATTCCTCCATTCCTAAGTTAATCTTGTAGAATTTATTTCTACACGCCCTTCCTCGATCACGGACATCGAGAGTTGAACCACAGTCCCCGAGCTGATCTCATCCTCTTCAACCGATGATCCCAAATTTGTTAATGCATCGGCCTCACTGTTTTGTTCTCGAGGTACATCTTTTAGATTACATTCCTTGAAATGGTGCAAAGTTACCTGTAATTTATATAAATATCTTTGCATTCTATCATCTCAAACTTCCAATGTTTTGTTCACCTGGTTCACCACCAGTAAAGAGTCGCACTTAACTTCGATAACTTCAACTCCCAAGCTTTTGGTAGCTCGAGACCTGCAATCATGTCCTCGCACTCGGCCACATTGTAATCAATCTAGAAGTTTAATTGATTGTCTAATAGTCCTACCCATGGGCGACTTCAAAATGATACCTAGCCCGAACCCCGTCACATTCGAAGCACCGTCTATGAAATGGGTCCATACCCCCGATGATGAACCTGATATTAACAGAAGTTCCTTTTCAACTTCAGGCACGAGGGTTGGTGCGAAATCAAAAACAAATTGTGCTAAAATTTGAGACTTGATGGTCGTTCGGGGTTGATATTCAATATCATACCCCCTGAGTTCGACGGCCCATTTGGCAAATCGGCCCGATAGTTCAGGCTTGTGCAAAACATTACGAAGTGGGTAAGTGGTTAATACACCTATGGGATGACATTGAAAATATGGCTTTAGTTTTCTTGAAGGGCTTATCAGTGCAAGTCCCAATTTCTCCAAGTGTGGATACCTAGTTTCTGCTTCCCTTAATTTTGACTTGCATAATAAACAGGAAATTGTGTACCTTGCTCTTCTCGAACTAGGAAACCACTTACCGCGATCTTAGATACTGCCAAGTATAAGTAAAGTTTCTCATCTTCCTTTGGAGTGTGAAGCAGAGGTGGGCTCGACAGATCGCTTCAATTATTCCAATGCATGTTGACACTCCGGAGTCCAGGTGAAATCATTCTTCTCTTTGAGTAGAGAGAAAAAACTCTGGCTTGGATCCGATGCGCCTCGAGATGAATCGGCCCAAAGCCGTTATTCTTCCAGTCAGCCTGTGTACGGCTTTCACGCTGTCCACGACGGCAATGTCTTTGATGGCCTTGATCTTATCGGTATTGATCTCGATCCCCCGATTTGACACCATGAAGCTGAGGAATTTACCCGAACCGAACTCGAAAGCACGTTTCTCGGGGTTGAGCTTCATGTTGTACTTCCTTAAGATTTTGAATGTTTCCTGCAAATGAGCCAAATGGTCCTCTACGCGCAGGGACTTAACTAGCATGTCGTCAATATAAACTTCCATTGACTTACCTATTTGTTCTTCGAACATTGTTAACTAGGCGTTGATATGCAGCTCCTGCATTCTTTAGCCCGAAGGGCATTACATTATAGCAATAGGTTCCATACTTGGTGATAAAAGAAGTCTTTTCTTGGTCTTCCGGGTTAATTTGGATTTTATTGTACCCGGAATAGGCATCGAGAAAAGTAAGAATCTCGTGGTCGGCCGTGGCATCGATCATGTGATCGATGTTGGGCAATGGAAAAGAATCTTTCGGACATGCTTTGTTACAGTCCTTATAGTGTACACACATTCTAAGCTTGTTTCCTTTTTTAGGGACTACAACTACATTAGCTAACCACTCGGGGTATTTCACCTACCGAATGGACCTTATTTTGAGAAGTTTAGTTACCTTGTCCTTTATGAAGGCATGCTTTACCTCGGACTGGGGCCTTTTCTTTTGCTTCACTGATCTAAACTTGGGGTCCAGGCTCAGTCTATGTGTTGTTATATCCGGTGGGATCCCTGTCATGTCTAACTGCGACCATGAAAAAAAGTCGATGTTATCAATAAGAAATTAAATAAGTTTTTTCTTGAGTTCAGGAGTTAATCTCGTTCCTAGGTATACCTTTCACTCAAGCAGGTACTCGATCAGTATAACTTGTTCCAGCTCTTCGACCGTTGATTTGGTGGTGTCTGAATATTCAGGAACTACAAAGGTCCAAGGAATTAGAAAATCTTCCTCTTCTTCTTCATCTATTACATGTTTCTCCTATTCAGTCGAGGATGGGGGCGGTGATTGCTATTTGGCTGCCTGTTTACCTTTGGTGCTCGATTTTTCTAAGATAGATAATATCGAGATCGGTGTTACCTCATCGAATGCAAACATTTCCTTTGCAGCATGTTGTTCTCCGTATACAACGGTACTTCCCTCATGTTGCGGATCCAAGTCCTTCCGAGCAGTGCTTTATATCTCATGTCACCTTCGATGACATGGAACTTAGTATCTTGGATGGTTCCAGACACGTTCACTGGTAGGATAATCTCCCTCTTAGTTGTTTCACTAGCCATATTGAAGCCATTTAGGACTCAAGATGCAGGTACAATTTGGTCCTACAGGCCGAGCTGCTCCGCGACCCGCGATCTGCTGATGTTTGTCGAGCTACCTGGATCCACCAAAACACGCTTAACTTGAGTTTTATTTAGCAAGATAGAAATTACCAGAGCGTGGTTGTGTGGTTGAGAAATTCCTTCTGCTTCTTCGTCATTGAATTATAAAGTGCCTTCGGGCACATAGTTTCGAGTCCGTTTCTCTCTAGTGATTGACATCTTAGTGCATTTGAACATGGGTCCTTGTGGAACCTCGACCCCTCCGACGATCATATGAATGACATGTTGGGGTTCTTATTGTTCATTCTTCCTATTGTTGTCCCTTTCCCTGAAGTGATTCTTAGCTCGATCATTGAGGAACTCTCGAAGGTGACCCTTGTTGAATAGACGGGCTACCTCCTCCCTCAACTGCCTGAAATCTTCGGTCCTATAACCGTGTGTGCCGTGATACTCACACATTAAATTTGGGTTCCTTTAAGAAGGATCGATCTATATAGGTCTGGGCCACCTACTGTCTTTGATCCCTCCAATATCCGATACAATGCCTGATGCATCGACGCTAAAATTGTACTCTGATAGACGAGGTGCCTCTATAGGATTCGCATAGTTGTCAAAACCAGTTTTACTCATAAGTCCCCGAGAACTCTGTCCTCAATCGCTTCTTCGATCATTCCGGGTGGAGTTTCGTCCCGGACCATTATTCCTTCAATCTGCAATATATGGCTGGTAACGATCTTTATTCGACCTTGGCTCTCTATCGACATCCCTCTGGTTTTTACCTGTTGACCGATTTGGATGTGCTGAACCGGAAGGAGCTCCCAATTGGTCATCTTCGACCCTGATCTTTGATTGATATCGATTGTGAACATCTTCCCAAGTTACAGCTGGGTACTCGATAAAATTTTGTTTCAACTATCGCGATGCTATCGAACTCCGTTCATTCATCCCTTAGGTGAAAGATTGAACGACCCAATCATCTGTGACTGGTGGCGACTCCATTTGTTCCCTTTTGGAACCGAGACACGAACTCCCTTAGCATCTCATTATCCATCTGTCTCACCTTGAAGAGGTTCGATTTACTTGTTGCAATCTTTATAGCCCCGTCGTGCGCTTTTATGAAAGAATCCGCCAACATGGTGAATGGATCGATGGAATTTGGTGGAAGGTTGTGATACCAAATCATTTCTCCCTTCGATAGGGTCTCTCCAAACTTTTTCAGCAACACAGACTCGATCTCGTCGTCCTCCAAATCATTACCCTTAATGGCACATGTGTAAGAGGTGACATGCTCATTAGGGTCGGTGGTCCTGTTATATTTGGGTATGTCAGGCATACGGAACTTCTTTGGAATAGGCTTTGGAGCCGCACTCGGAGGGAACGATTTTTGCACAAACTTCTTTGAATCCATTCCTTTCAAGATTGGTGGTGCCCCCGGTAACTCGGGAGTTGTAAGTCTCCACTTTTTTATCATTGGCTTTGGTTTTTTTCTCTTCTGATTCAATTCTCTTGGTGATCTCCTCGAGCATCTTCATTACAGCAGGATCGGTCGCCGATGTGTTATCACCCGATCTTTCTGGTATTGGCTCGGTACGGCGAGTAATCTCCTGTTAGACCCTATTTAATGCTCTTTGCTGATTTTGTAACTGAGCAATGTCGGTTTGTTAAGCCTGAAGCATTTCGAATATCACTTGGAGACTGACTCCTTTGTCTCCTCTTCCATGTGTACCTCGGCCTTCTCTGCGTACACTCCCCTCAGGATTTGCGCATAAGTCCGCATTGAGAGCAACGTGCGAACTGACATCGACCGGGTTGACGGGCGGTGATCCTCCAAGATCATCCTGTGGCACCTCGATTCCTGGAGCAATAACATTCTAGTTTTCCCCATGAAGTCCGAGGCCATTTTCACCGTGTGTGGATGTGTTTTGTGAGTTTGACATGTTTCAACCTGAAAGTAAAATTTCTTGACAAGAACAAGTGTAAAATAGTGTGTTTTACCAGAATCAGTACTGAACAATCACTAGTATCATTAGTCCCACGGTGGGCACCAAACTGTTTATCCTAAAATTCGAGTAACAATTTAACTTGCATCGTGGTTTTAAGGATACATGATTTGATTCTACACCAATTGATAATAGATGAATTAAATACATAAATTGAATGACAAAATAAATCAAATCGGTGTTGTAGCAATATATCGACCTCGATTAGGGATAGTCTCGAGATCAAGTGGTAAGAACAGTAAAGAACAATAATGAATAATAAGTAAATAGAGAGCAGCATGTATATTATTTTATCAGTGAATGTATATTTCGCTTACAAATGAAATGGGTTCCTCTTTATATAGTAGAGGGATCCTAAATAAGGTACAACTCTAATAACGGAAATAAATCTCATGATTGATGTCAATAAATCGCTTGGTTTAATTTCTACCGAGATTTTCGCCGAGATCTTTGGTCGGTTACTAATATCTCGCTATTTTGTTACTCGACGTTGGTCATGCTCGGTCTCGATCCTCGGCGAGTTCTTTGATCTTCATGCTTCATACTCTGTCATCGAGCTCGAGCCAGATCCATTATGAGTTTATCCTCGAGGCAGCTTCCCGAGCCTACAAAATCGGTCGTACCTGGTTTCGACCGTATACAAAGATGCAGAAATTTTAACAAAAGAATGGGAAAGAATTTGTAATCTTTAACATGTAATATTATTGTGACAAAAAAAATTTAAAACTTATAATTTAAAAATTGCAATAACATTTATTTAGTTATAAAAAATGTCGCATTAATATTAAAAAATTGAAATTAGATTATTTTCAAATACAAAATGTATTATGTGTCCTTTTTCTGAACGAAACTGTTTTTAAAATAGTACAATAGAAAATGTAAGAGAGTTGTAAATACTATGAATAGGTCGACTGGCTGGTTAGGTGCATATGAATCTTGGGAACACAAATTACCAATTGACAATGAAACAAAGCAAAAATATTGGCTCCCCGAAATTCTAGTGGTCATTGGTCGCCTATGGACGTTGTGGTTAAGCTCCACATACCAAAGCTCTGCTTATAAAATAGAAAAAACAATTCGGTACTCATAAAATAAAATAAAATGATCTTATATATTATTTTTAGATTTTTATATGTGAAAAAAAAAAGATCTCTTACAAAAATACATATAAATAAAAACAAATTTGCAGTGCTCCCAGGTTGATGCAATGTATTCCACCGGTTGACTGAAGACACGGTTATTGGTATATCGATCGGTCCAGCACCGATTGAAATAGGAGCCGGTTCGACATAATGCTTTTGAAACGCAATGCACCCGATAAATAAGGAACAAGATGAATACCGAGGTTAAACGAGCATTCCACACCAAAAAGGTGCCCTACCTAGGTTTTCCCCGAAAGCCTCAGTAACTAAGGTAAACAAGTAGAAAAAGCACATATTTCTGTACCGGTTGCAGAAGAGCAAAGAAAAAGAAAATTTCACTTTTATAAAATTTATTTTAATGTTTGACTATCTTAAATGTTGAAAGATATCCGGAATGCAACATGTTTTATAGCCTGTTTGGCCAAGCTTAACTAATCAGCTTATTTTGAGTATTTTTTCACAGAAGTTATTTTCTCAAAAGTAATTCTGTTGAGATGCAGTTACTGTTTGACTAATAATTTGAAAAATACTTCTGAACAGTAATTATTTTCACGTATATATTTTTCCTCAAAAGTGTTTTTCAAAAAAGTGTATTTCAAGAGCAGCTACTTTTTTTATTCTGCTTCTACTCAAAATTATTTTATTTTTCTTCTAAAAATTTGACCAAACAATTCAATTTTAAAAAAAGACACTTTTAAAAAAAATATATATATATATGTTTTTGGCTTCGAAAAATCTTGGTCCAACATACTATTACAGACAGTGAACTTCATTTGTAAGAATTTAGCTCTAATTACATGTGTCACTTGTTTCAATTAATGCTAAACATTGGTGCAGAGCGTTTACCTAGAAAACTTTCAGTAAGATATTCTTGAGTCCTGTCCCCACTCCACAATTAGTATATAACTCTGAGAGATAATCCAATTTAAAAAGTAAGCTATTTTTTAGTAAAAATTGCGCGGAGCATCCTATTTAGTCGCCTCTATTTAACTTATACTTGTTTTTTTAAAAACTTTTAATTTGTACCCACTTTTTAAATAACTTCAGCTCCCTTTCCCTTGGTGAGCTGAAGTTTACCAGTTAAGTTGAAGTTCGCCAGTTATAAAGACAAAATTTCAGCATACGGGGCTGAAGTTCCCCAGTTACAAAGAGAAAACTTCAGCTTTAGCTCTAGAGCTGAAGTTTCCTAGTTACAAACTTCAGCTCTAGAGCTAAAGCTGAAGTTTTGTCTTTGTAACTGGGGAACTTCAGCGGCTAAAGTTCCCAAGTTATAAAGACAACAACTTCAGCATACGGGGCTGAAGTTCCCCAGTTACACTGGGGGAGCTTCAGCCCCGTATGCTAAAGTTTTTGTCTTTATAACTGGGGAACTTCAGCCCCGTATGCTGAAGTTCCCCAGTTACAAAGACAAAACTTCAGATCTAGAGCTGAAGTTCCCCAGTTACACTGGGGGAGCTTCAGCCCCGTATGCTGAAGTTCCCCAGTTACAAAGACAAAACTTCAGCTCTAGAGAACTTCAGCTCTAGAGCAGAAGTTCGCAAGCTACTTCAGGCCCGTCTACTAGAATGCTGAAGTTTTGCGTGATTGCCTTTGCTACTTCAGCCCCGCATGCTGAAGTTATGCGCAAAAGCGGACACGGATGCAATTTTTTTTACAAAGCCTATATAAGTTAAAAGGTGACACAAAAAGTAGGTACGGATGCAAAAGCCCCTATTTTCTATCTTAATATTTTCCATTCGAAACATTTTATAACGCACCTAGAAAATCAGGTTGTGACATTATATGCGAGATCTTTCGTAGAAAATATAAATTAATCCACTTGATTATAATTAGAAAATAGAAAATATGAGTAGTGATACTATGAACATAGGAAGAATGATTTGCCAACCTTGCCATGTGCCACATGCGTTACGATTCCCTATTCCTACACCTAATCCTATCAAGAAATTGCGTTTGGTTTTCCCTAGGAAACCTTTTTCATGATTAAATAACAGCGACGACTTGCAGCTTCAATATTGTACCTTCCTCCTCTCCAAACATCCTTAGAATTATATATATCTCTCCACAAAAAACTCAGAAAACAAAAGAGATGAATGTTACAGCAACGTCTATTCTTATCCTATCCTCTGTAAACAGAGAAGCCTCATCAGTTGTTCCACTTATCGTTGCTGCCGCGTTCCTTGTGGGAGCACTTATTGTTCTGGCCGTAAGAACCACCGTAATAACGTGGATTACGGTACTTGTACTGCTAGCATTCGCAGGAAAGCGCCGCCGAGGTGTTGTAAAGGATGGCAACAAGATCACGTCGGAGGTGGTAATGTATGCGGCTAACATTATGATTAAACAGAGAGGGATGTATGCTTTCACTGGTGCTATGATTTTGGGCTTCACTTCTATGGCATTCTTAATTAGGTGACTTGTACAACTATATCAAAGGTGGATTCCAATTCAGAAATGGTATCATTGTTAATAAGTTTAAGTAGCACAAGTCTATTTTTAGGGATGTTTTATCAATTTCTTTGTATATGTTGAAAATTCCAATAAATTTTAATTGGTTCGCTGATCTTATTGTATATATAAAATTTTATTTTATTTGCATATGTATATAATTTCAGTTAAAAGCAATAAGTATAGTTTAATCCACATTTACGTTTAACCAAAAAAATAATTTATGAAGTCAAAACAATTAAAACTAATTCGGGTTTCTAACAACCAATTTATTTTACTTTTCCAAATATAAATGATATAAAAAAGGAACCGATAATAATTAGGAAAAAATTGAAAGAGTAAAGGAAAGGGAAATCTTATTGATGATTGCAGCATTTTTCCAAAAAAAAAAAAAAAGAATTATTCTTCGAATAATAGTGAACAATAAGAGAATTTTGTAATAACCAATATGACTTAACATAATTGTCGATGGGAATACGAGATATGGAAGGGGTTTTTAAATATTACTATCACTCGTAATTGTTTGCTTGTTTAGCTCATGTCTGTTACTGTTATTTATTGTATTGATTGCCCGTTACGTGATTGTGTTATAACGACTGAGACATTAATAGCAAACCACGTATAATTGAGGATTTGACTGATTCTTTCCTTATTCGCTACTCTTAATGACTTAAATCATCAGTTTCGTGGCTATTCTCTTATATTTATCCTTGAGGCTAATAAGCACGGTACATACACGAACAACCCCGAGGGAGTTGTTTATACCTTCAGAACACGCCATTCTTATTTGTCATATTACCTCCCATACTACCCGTCGTTATGGCATAAATCCACATGGCTAGTTCATTTTCTACTAATATAGATAGTCTCACCACTTTTTGAATATTCTCAACTGAATATTCCAAAAGTGAAGAATTTATTTATGGCGGAAATATTTTACCGCATCTTTCCGAGATCATTATGACGTGCTGTAGAAGTGAAAAGATATGTGTTCTTTTCATTTAATTTTGGAGACACATGTCTGGTTGTGACTGACTCTAATATTTGCAGCGGTTTTTTCGGCACAAACAGCTCTGTCAGCTTGATACGACAGTTCCATGATAATGGTTTATACTGATGTATTTTTACATAAAAATACAGAACCTTAAACCCTAAAATATTTTCTTCAATTCTATTTTGTCTCTGTCTTTTTCTCAAAGTTCTTTCTGGAATTTTGCATTCTTACTTTCAATTCCGTTCTTTCTTATTTTCAATGGCTTCCAAATCTTCCACTCTTACTGCTTCTATAGCTTCTCCTCGTCATGCTATTATATTCGGCGATCTTCCTTCTACGATGGTTCCGGTTAGCAATAGAAGAGGTGGTGGAAGGCTTCATAGATGTGGCTGTATAACAAACATAATTACTTCCTCTTCCACCAGAGGAGGTTCATCAAAGTTCGCTTCTTCTTCTACAACTAGGGCGTCTACTACTCCTAGATCCTCTTCTAAAGGCAAAACCAAAGATACCAATAAACCTTTGGCGGAACCTTTAGTTTCTGAGATTGTTCCCCAAGAGTTTCTTTTATTGCTGATTGTGCTATATGGAACAATGATGTAAACAAGAGAGAAGGTCTTAATGAATATGTTGACCTTTACCCCTACCTTATTAAACCTGGCCACCTTCCTCTTATTCACAAAGAATGCCAATGAAAATCTGATTTACCAATCTGGATCCTGGTGAAAACGATCGATAACCACCCACAGTGAAGGTTATTCTTTCATTTACACTTACTCTTTTACCCTTAGATTCAAGCTAGCAATAGATCCGATTATTATCGAATTTTGCTGGTACTTCAATATGTGTCTTGGCCAAATAGGCTCGATAGCTTAGAGGGCAGTAGCGTGTCCACACTACTTGTCAAGTTTAGTTTCTGTTCTTTTTACTTTTCAATACATTTTTCACCTGTATTCTCCCAAGCTCTTCCGTGCTGGTATATTTATCCTCGCGACAAGGAGTGTGAGAGTTATTGTCAGTCCCAAGGATGACCATAATAAAGGATGCTAGAGCAGGTACGTGGTTGTTCCAATTCATGAGTTGGTGGAGAGAAGAACATGCCTTTCCCCGAGAAGTGAAACTTTAAACGTAAGTCTTTTCCACTATCTTCAAATTCCTTTTATTTTAATTAGAGCTTTAATTTTTACATACGCATGTTCATGTAGCAACTATGGAAGTTGTTGATGAAATTTCAAGCTTCCATGATGGGTAGAAGTGATGCTATTTTTTGACCCTATGGACCAAAGGGCTTGAAAATTTCTTTCGAAGAAATTTTGGTGGAAAGTAAAAACCTACGGTAGGTTCCTTTTGCACCGTGTGTATTTTTTATACTGGTCATTTTTTAAAACATCACTCTTGAGTGTAGGATTTGGGATTCGAGGTTTATGTTCTTCTTCTTCTCATGTTGTTGGACTCGATGTTAACACCGACTAAGAGCACATCTTGAGCTTATCATCTTCAAAGAGGAACTATAGGGAAGTTACCGCTCCTGATAAAGAAGAAGGGTCCCCTTGTGAAGAGGCCTCGAAATAGGAGGCAAATAATTTTGGAAGGTGACCAGAACAACCCCAAGCTCAACCTTTAGACATTGCTCTGTTCCATTTGGCTGATGAGCCAGAGAAGACTCCTACAACGGTAATTTTAAATGAGGAGATTACGAAACCTCTCATAGTTCCTTCCACTTACTCTGTTGAAGAGTTATTTGACCAAGGTTTTGCTGGTCACGGAGATGAAGATCACCATATTGACTTTATTAATGAAGTTCAACCTCCTGCTGTTCCAGATTCAACACCATCCGTACCCGTATAAATCGAAGTTGGACCCTCTGAAATAAGAGAAATGGGGAAGGTGGTTGTCACAACCTAATCTCCCCTCCGTGAGAAATCGTGACGGCACCTAGTCTCTACAACTAGGTAAGCCTAACATTTGCAGAAACAATAAAAATAAAAGCAATAAATATTAAAAACTAACAGCAACAGGTAACTGAAATAATTGATAGAAATGCTGCTCGGCATATACAAGAACCACCTTTCGAAATATATACATAATCTCCCTAAGACCTGGAACATCATAAGTCACAAGCTTCTAAGAATTTGACTAACTGTTCTATACATCAGTATTTAGAAGTAGTAAAGGAAGAACTACACAAAAGAGATAGAGGCGGACTCCGAGGTCTGCGGACGCGGGCAGATGTACCTTGAAATCTCCGGAACAGCAGCAGATGCACAACTAAAAGCAAGGCTGGAATGATGTGCCTGGATCTGCACACGAAAACATGCGCAGAAGAGTAGCATGAGTACACCACAATGGTACCCAGTAAGTGCCAAGCTTAACCTCGGTCGAGTAGTGACGAGGTCAGGTCAGGCCCACTGATAAGTAATAAATAAGGCAGGAGAAAATACAGTATAATAAGAGACTAGAATTAATCCAGGGAAACACAGCGAAATAACAGTACAACACAAAGGGATAAACAATAGGAGATCTCCTGAGATACCGTCTCGTAGTCTCAAAATAATATGCAGGAAGATCTCCCAAGGTACCGCCTCGTAGTCTTCAAAGTAAACATGCATCTGAAACAATAGAGATAACAGTTACAGCAAGAAAACCTACAGTTTAGACTAAGCACAAGTCAAGAAAAGGAGCAGGAATTCACTAAGCATGCTGCACCGAGTTCAGATAAATAATTAAGACACGTAGACATGCTATTCTAGGCTAACAGAATAACTACACATGCTAGTATAACTCAATTAAGATGAAACAAGTTATTACTCAGTAAAAATCAGGTTTTACAACAATTAGCCCGTGTATGCACTCGTCACCTCGCGTACACGGCGCTCACATATCATAACAGTACCAAAATCCTAAGGGGAGTTCCCCACACAAGTTTAGGAAAACCACTTACTTCGAACCGAGCTCAATCAGTCGGTAACAACGCCTTTTTCACGAATATCCAACTCCGAATGACCCAAATCTAGCCAAAATCAATTATATACCATAAATATAACTATAAGAGGTTAATCTAATTAATGAAATCAAATCTAAAGCAAGAAATTAGAAAATCGCCCAAAAAGTCTCCCTGGACCCACGTATCAGAATCAGGTAAAAGTCACAAATTATGAACACCCATTCACTCACAAGTCCAACCATACAATAATTACTCGAATCCGACCTCAAATCGCCTTTCAAAGCCCAACATTTTAGTCTAGGAAGTTTCTACCATTTTCCCCCAAATTTCCAAGTCAAATCCCTAATTAGATGATAAAAATAATAATAGATTAATGAAATATAGTCCAATCCGGGTTAGAATCACTTACCCCAACAATTTCGTTGAAGAAACCTCAAAAATTTGCCTCACACCAAGCTCTCAAAGTCCCAAATTGAAAATGAGAATCAAGCCCTCAGACTTGGCCTTTTTCTGCCAAGTGATTCCGTATCTGCGGACCACCAGTTGCACCTGCGATGCTGCACGTGCGCAATCTCCCTGGTAGGTGCGGAACTTAAGGGGGCTGGGTCCGCATCTACGAGCAATGGGCCGCACTTGCGTGCTCGCTCCTGCGGATATCTTCCGTTTCTGCGATCCTCAAGCTCTAGGCCCCTTACTTTTGTGCTCCATCTTCTGCAGATGCTACTCCGCTTCTGCGGCCAATCTCGCACCTACGCCCACAGACCAAGCTTGACCCAACCGCAAATTCTCTCTTCCTTCTGCAAGTGCGAGTCTACACCTGCGGTCTCCCCTCCGCAGGTGCGAAACACCAGAAGACCAGAAAACTTCAACAATTGCACAAGTCAAAACTTCAATCCGTTAAGCATCTGAAACACACCCAAGGCCCCCGAGACCTTAACCAAACATACCAACAAGTCCTAAAACACCATACAAACTTACTCGAGCCCTCAAAACACATCAAACAACAACAAAAACGAATCACCCTCCAATCCAAACTTAATGAACTTGAAACTTCAAATTTCTACAACTGATGCCGAAACCTATCAAACCACGTTCGATTGACCTAAAAATTTGCAAACAAGTCATATTCAACATAAAGGACCTACTCCAACTTCCAGAATCGGAAATTCAACCCCGATATCCAAAAGTCCACTTCCAGCCAAAATTTTGAAAAATTCGACTGTCGCCATTTCAAGCCTAAATTAGCTACAGACCTCCACCAATTCACAGTCCGGACACGCTCCTGAGTCCAGAATCATCCAAGGAGCTAACGGAACCTATGAAACTCTATTTCAGATTCGTCTTCACACAGTTCCAACTACAAAAGAAATCCTAAGACCTAAGCTTCCGTTTTAGGGTCAAAGTGTCCAAAAATCACTCCGAAACCACAACAACAACCTCCTAGAAAGTCACATAAGCAGAAAAAGATACGGGGGAAACAGTAAACATGGATCGGGGCTATTACTCTCAAAACGACCGGCCAGTTCGTTACATCCTTCCCCTCTTAAAACAATCGTTCATCTTTGAACGAGTATAGAGACATACCTGAAGTGGTGAAAAGATGAGATAACGGCTGCGCATATCATGCTCGATTTCCCAAGTCGCCCCCTCGACTGGATGATACCTCCACTGGACCTTCACGGAAGCAATGCTCTTTAACCTCATCTTTCAAACTTGCCTTTCGAAAATAGCCACCGGCTCCTCAATATATGATACATCCTTGTCCAACTGAACTGAGCTGAAATCCAACACATGAGATGAATCGCCATGATAATTCCGGAGCATAGAAACATGGAATACTGGATGAACCCCTGCAAGGCAAGATCATAATAACCTCCCGAACATGCCGCAACACCTCAAAGGGACCAATGAACCTTGGGCTCAACTTTCCCTTCTTTCTGAAACTCATAACGCCCTTTGTAGGCGAAACCCAGAGCAAGACCCATTCTCCAACAACGAATGCAACATCGCGAACCTTCCGATCCGCATAACTCTTATGTCTGGACTGGGCAGTGAAGTCGATCCTGAACCACCTTCACCTTATCTAGGGCATCTTGAACCAACTCTGTAGCCAATAATCTAGCCTCACCCCGGCTCGAACCAACCCACTGGAGACCGACACCGCCTACCATACAAAGCCTCATACGGTGCCATATGTATGCTAGATATATAACTGTTGTTGTAGGAAAACTTTGCAAGTGGCAAGAACTGATCCAACGAACCTCCAAAATCCATCACACACGCGTGTAGCATATCCTCTAATATATGAATAGCGCGCTCGGACTGTCCGTCTGTCTGAGGGTGAAATGATATGCTTAGCTCCACTCGAGTACCAACTCATGCTACGGCCCTCCAGAACCGTGATGTAGACTGTGTACCCCGGTCAGAGATGATAGATACCGGTACGCCATGAATCCTGACAATCTTGCGAATATAAATTTGAGTCAGCTGCTCGGAAGAATGGTAGTCATCACATGAATGAAACGAGCTGACTTAGTCAGCCTATCCATAATCACCCAAACTACATCAAACCATCACTAAGTCTGTGGGAGTCCAACAACGAAATCCATAGTGATCCGCTCCTATTTTCACTCCGGAATATCTAACTTCTGAAGCAACCCACCTGGCCACTGATGCGCATACTTCACTTGCTAGCAATTTAGACACCGAGCCACATACTCCACTATGTCCTTCTTCATCATCCTCCACCAGCAATGTCGCCTCAACTCCTGGTACATCTTCGCGGCACCCAGATAAAGGGAGTACCGTGAACTGTGATCCTCCTGGAGAATCAACTCATGCTACCCATCTACATTGGGCACACATAGCCTGCCCTGCATCCTCAATGCACCATCATCCCCAATGGTGAACTTCTTAGCATCACCGTGTTGGACCGTGTCCTTAAGGACAAAAAGATGGGGTTCATCATACTGACGTCCCTGATACAATCACAGTGTTGTACCGTTGTCGCCTTCAAAATTATGAGGCTAGTGCTCACAGTTTTGATAACTGAGCACCATCAACACCAGCAATTCAATTTCTGTTCAAAACCATTCTGAAACATGTTTGAAACTCATCCAAGCCCTCGAGGCTCAAAACCATACATCCACACAAGTCTAAAAAATTTATACAAACTCACTCGCGAGTTCAAAAAACAAAAATAAGATGTAAAAATACGAATCCAACACTAAAACTCATGAATTTCAAAGTCCCAATATCAAATTCCGAGCTTGACAGCTAAAAGTCAACCGACGGTCTAACTTTTCAACTTCATATTGTCAAATTTCGGCAAATCAACACAAATAAACCTATGGACTTCTGAAATAATTTCCTGGCATACGCCCAAGTCTATAATTACGATACGAAGCTATCGGTGCCATCAAAACACAATTTCGGGGTCGTTTTCACCAATTAATCAACCCCGCAAGTCATAAAGTCATAAAACATATGTGTGAAGCATAAAAAAGGGTAACGGGGATCAATTACACAAAGCGACTGATCGGGTCATTATAGGCGAACGGCCTGATCCCATAATGATACTGCTAAGGCGTTCAACCTGATCCCATAGGAATAGTGAAACTTGATAGGTCACTGGCCCCACTCACAAATATATGTGTGGGTTATGAAATTTAAAAAACTTCTGTACAAATTTGTACAACACAGGAGAAATCTGTATGAGGAAAGTATAATTATTATTTCCAATCAAGTAGTTTTCGAGGTATCAAAGATAACAAGTCTGATACTCTATGCAAGTCTAGTCTTAGGAAACAATGTTAATTAAAGCATTTAAACATGCAAGAATAACTCAAATATTACAACTAAAGCATGACATGAGTCTAAGTCTACCCGGACCTAATCAGGAGTTCAGACGCACATACACTCGTCACCTCATACATGTGTAGCTCCCGTAACATGTATCATATAACAAATATAACACCTACAGGGTAAATTTTCCCTCACAAGGTGAAACATGACACTTACCTCGCTCCGAAATTCGATAACCAGCTCCAACACCTCTCTAACTCCTCAAACCAATGCCAAACGATTCGAAACTAGTCAAACAACTTATAAAACAATCAAAATATACTCAAAGACAAGTACTTTAACAATTTATAATCATTTCCAACTCCACTAAAAAAATCAACAAAGTCAACTCCCAAGCACACGTGCCCGAATTCCGAAAATACTCGAAGATAAATATTATCCATAACACCACGAGATCAAATATATAATTTATTCCTAATTCCATGTCCAATTTTGTGGTCAAAATTCAATTATACCAATTCTAGATTTTCTTCCAAAATTCCACAATTTCTACCAATTATCATGTTGAAATCCATATATAATCCATGTATTTAACTCACAATGAGTAGGAATCACTTACCTCATGATAGATGATGAAAATGGCTCTTCAAAATCACCCAAGCAAGAGAAGAATGACTTGAAATGAGCAAAATACAGATTTCAATTCTAATACACTGCCCAGTCAATCTTCATCGCAATCGCGGAAGCCAAAACCATCATTACCTAGATTCCATAAGCGCGATCGTGAATATATCTACGTGATCGCGACGAATCACCCTCCAGAAAAACACGAACGCGAGCACGCCTACACGAACATGAAGGACAATTTTCGGTCTCAGCAAATTCCTCTTACGCGATCGCGATACGTGATCACGTCAGACTTTCGCGATCACGTAGAAAAACTCTTCCATCACCAGCCAGCCTCACTAACCTTTCGTGTTCGAGACTCCCCCCACACGAACGCGTTTAACAACAAGACCAACCACAACGATCGCGAAGAATAATTTTCCTAGTTCCCAAATAACGCTCCACGATCACAAAGAACACACCTGACACCAGAAACAACAATTGCAAGACAAGGAGAAACGGTCTGAAACCACCCCAAATAACACCCGAGGCCAACGGGGCCTCGTCCAATCATACCAACAGTCCTAATACCTTATCTAAACTTATCCAAATGCTCGAAACGTGACGAATAAAATCAAAAGCTCGAATCGACGATCAAACTTTGCCGAATGCGTTCGAATCACAGTTAAACACTGCGGATCCCGACCAAGATTCACACTCAAGTTCGAGTCAGTAAAACGAACCCATCCACGGTCACGAAACACAACCCGAAATCTGATAAATCCAAAGTACACTCTAAGCCAAACTTAGCAAATTTCAAACCTTCAAAATGCAAACTTTCAATAATCAGTGTTGAATCTCTCCTGGAAAATCTGATACTCAACCCGGACATATTCCCAAGTCCGCAATCACCTTACAAACCTATAGGAACCATTAAATCTCGATTCCGAGGTCATTTACTCAAAAGTTAAACCTTGGTCAACTCTTCCAACTTAAAACTTGTGAATTGAGAATTATTCTTCCAAATCAACTCTGAACATCTCTAAAATCGAAACCAACCACACTTGCAAGTCATATTACATAAAGTGAAGCTACTCAAGGTCTCGAATCTTCGGACGACATGCTAGAGCTCCAAACGACTGATCTGGTCGTTATATTCTCCCTCACTTAAACATAAGTTCGTCCTCCAACGTGCCAAGAATCATTCCAAATTTTCCAAAATCACTGCATGACTCCCCGTGAACCTACCCGTGCCACCACAATCCATATGAGCACATTAGCTCAACCCATACTGAAGATCCTTCCTACTACCTTAGCCCACAAGCCTTAGAACCAAATTCCAACAGCCAAAATTCTCTACAGGGTCTGATTCTAGCATACATACACCATATCAATATCAACAAGCTGTGCAAAAGCATGATCATAGACCCATGTTGTAATCACACAATGCACCGCATAATCCATTTTCCTAAAGTAACTTCTTCCAACCACAATAGCTGCAAATTTTCAAACTCAATGTCTATAACATGCCTCATCACACATACAAGCCTTCCAACCATTGCAATATTGCAACGATAAAAAAGATATGTATAAACTCATAACCACCCATCAAATGCATAACTCATAGAGTCTCTCTACTTGACCAGAACCCTTGCCGCATTCTGTACTGATTAGTGACATTTTGCCTTAAACATACATTATACAAACCCGATTGCACTAATTCCAGATCCAACAAACACGTCTCTCCCAACACAAGTTGTTCAATCGACGGCCAAATCAACACCATCTAGAATCTCATACGATGTTATCAATGCGCCAACAAGCCATAAATCGAATATGACCAATAAGGAAAATCGAACCCAAGTACAAAACTATCCATCCTACATAACGAATAAACAAGCCCAACAAATCTTATGAACCTATAAGATAAGAAACAAAACACACAAAATAAGTATAAGGAACCGTACCCAACATCTCACTATTGCAGCATGCAACCCGATCCACACATGATACCATTGTGGCGCAGAACCTGATCAAAAAATCATAGCTCTGGCGACGTGCCACCCGATCCGCATATAAAAATTAGTAAGGGAATTCCCATCGAGCCAAAATACCCATACTTGCTAAACACGCGTATATCAACCACAAGCATTCCAATTTCATAAACATAACCCTGGGAAGAAGAGTAGCATCATGAACTACTAAGAGACAAGCACAACTAAGGTTCAATAAACAACCAACACCTCAAGAGCCATCTCGCTCGCAAAACACCACAAGCTCCACCAGATCACAACACATGTGTGAAAAAAATCAATCACCTCACAAACCACATAGCGAAAGAGTAATACATGAAATAGACGATGACAGGAATAACATTTACCATGCCCGAAGACTCATCCATAGACAAATACTAGGATGCATAAACATATTTGATCTGGTGTAGAATATACCTTCACATTAGACCATCCAATGGACCTCTAAACCAATCCCAATATCTAAATATAGGTAAGTATCCTTTCAAGATCGATAATGACTCCGTTCATGATACAAACAAACAACCATCAAATCTTGTACAAACTCCCACAGTTTGCAACCATGTAAATGGTGCGTTTCTCAGACATAAACTCTGCAATCCGCGACATTTATCGAGGAAAGCAGGTTTGATAGGGCTAAGTCTTCATTTTTAGGGCTTTGTGGTTCATATCGAATCTCTTTAGAAAGAAAATATTTTTTCTCATGGTAGCAGATGCAGCGGAGCGACGACCGGGGAGCGGGTTCCCCACTGGAATGGGGACAGGAGATACAACCGAAACGACTCCCGCTAGATAGCCGCCCCTTTCTCTCTTTTTACAGCCTCGTGGACGGACGAAAGAAGGGAATTTACAGAATGAGGGAGTGAAGGCTTGCCTCTAATAATATGTCTATCATTACATGCGACTATCTCCACTATAGAAAGAAAAAAAAGGAAAGAACAACATTTTCAGCACATTTACACGAAACCAGAATCTCTGTACTTGACATCAATCTTACTACTTAAATGACTGATACGTAACACCTACATAATCATCCCATGGGAGGTCCTCCCACAACCTTTTGCACTAGGTAACAAAATTTGAACATCAATGGCCACTGACCATGTTATTTATGCATTGCTAGTTAAGCATCCGCAAATTAATATACATTACCTCTTCCACCAAAACAAACCACCCTCAGGCTACCCGAAATTATGCAAACCGAGTAGTGGAGAGATGGAGTCTCGAGGTTGGTCGGAATGGGCCTCGAGGTCGAGCTCAAGAGCTTGACAGGGGGCTGTCGATAATGATACAACAATGTTGAAGGCCTCGAAGATGGCCTCTTTATGATTAATAACGAGTAATAACCGAAGAACAATTAATGAACACAATAAATGAAAGGCAATAAATCAATGAAACAATTGTAGAGAATGTTTGAGTTAGAGAACAGAGAATGTTCTTGTTCTTGTATTCAATATCATGTGTCTTACAAAATGACAAGGGTCCCCTTTATATAGGGGGGGGGGGCGAATCCCAACATAGTACAGATGTAATTATTACAAAGGAAAATAGCTGGTACAACTATTATGTCACGGTACGGACTTGTACTACTCTTGCAGACTTGGTCAGCTTTAACCACGTGCTATTTGGCACTTCCTGTTTTTCCATGATGGTCTTCGATCTTTGCCCTGGTTCGAGGTGTATCGACCCCTCAGAATGCTTCCTCGAGGAATGCACTTGGGGTTGAACTTCGGATTCTTCTCCGTTACAGTTGAGGTCGAGGTTCGAAATGCTGTAGAAGCCTTAAAATAGGACTTCCCCGGTTTTACCATATACAGATAGTCCCTGCGTTTCTCGGAATAAAAAGTCAAGAAACGATTTGAATTCACCAACTTTTCAATGCCTTCATTATTCTGTCAGACGTGCCGCGTAAGCGACTAACGTGATTTGGAGAGATGCTTCAAAATCCAAATTCGCAGAGTCTTTGAAAAGATTTGAATTTATTACGGCGGTTGGTTGTCTTTTAGCTTTGCTCAACGCGCGCGATTGGCCCCTATAAATACTCCTTCTCCTGCCCCTCACCTTTCATTACTTATTCTAACCTTTTATAAAAAGAGCTCTCATTACTTCTTTCTTGTATCCCTTTCTGATCAGCTCCCTCTCGTTTCCTTCAAAATATTTCAGCAGGAATGACGAAGGCCTCCAAAACTATTCCACAAGATGATAAAGTCTCCTCATTTTCACGTTCCTCTACGGGTAAGGCAATTGTTCCCCCAAATCTTGAGGAGTGCATCCCCAGACCCTGTGAAATAACCTCTAATTTTAAGGTCGACAAACCTTCCTGGAAGCCGGGGCGGTGTGAACCCATATCCTGATATGTTATCCTAATAACAAACATCGAGAAAGCGAAGGCCAACTGCCTCTTGGGAGATACGGTGCAAGTGGAGATTCCCTCTCGGGGGGAAGACATAACAACCCATAAAATTGACTTCCTCAGTGTATACACCTATCCATTTACCCTAGGGCCGCCTTCGCCGTTGATAGACCTCGTCGTTCTTAATTTCTGCAAGCGATATCAAGTGACGCTCGGCTAGATTCACCCATCATTTTGGTGTACTATTTACATGATTAGGAATTTTGCAAATATGGTCGAGGGGATGCCTTTCACCCTTTACTACCTGATTAGAATGTACATTCCCCGACTTTATCAGAGCGGTCTGATTAAACTTCAAGGAGGAAGAAATGCTTGACCTCCGAGCTCGTTTAAAAACGGTATCTCAGAAATAGAGCGATCTTGATGAGCAGGTAACATAGCCTTCGTATGTTTCATTTTTGACCTTGATATCATTACCTAACCGTTATCGGGATGATCTTCGCAGCTTAAGGAGAAAGATGCCCTGATGTGGGAAGGATTCAGAGCCAGGGATGCTGAGATCCTTGGAGTTAAGAAGTATGTGAACGAGAAAATCTTTGAAAGAGACTCCCTCCAAGGGAAGTTATCCTTGATTGAGCATTGCCTTCAGGATGCAAGGGCTGAAAGTAGCAAATATAAGGACCTCTATGCTGAATCGGTCATCGCGTTATCTTCAATTAAGGCTGAAGCTGATGCGCTCATAGCCTCGTATAAAGTTGATGTTGTTGCTGCAAATGCCCAGGCTAGGAAAGAAGCTGAGGAGGCCGAGATTAAACTTGCACAAGCCTTGGAGCATGCCTAATTAAAGTCTCGGAGGCAAGCTCTCGAGGATATTCATGCAGGAGGCCTCAATTTTTCTACTGAGATCGAGAGGGTTAAGAACCTATAAAAGGAATCGGAGGCACTGCTTGCTTCCGAATATGATTCGAATAGTGGCTCGGAAGATTATGAAGATGAGGGTGAACTCCCCAGGGGGAAGAAGTCGTTGAAGACTTGGGGGCCGAAGGCTAAGCCGCTGAAAGCATAACCTCTGAGGGAGCCGTTGAAGGCATACCCCAGCTGTAGATTAGGTTTTCATTTATTCCTTTTCCCTGTGCAAGGGCTCCGATTTTGAGCTTTGTAAATATGCTTTGTGAACCTTTGTCATATATAAAAGGCCTTTCGTTACTCCTTGTTTCATTTCTGGTCTATTGAAATAGGCTTTGATGCATGTTGATGATTAGTTCGATAAATGGGACTTAGAAATGAAACCCTTGGGGTTATAAATTGGCCCTGAGGCTTTTTAGGCTGGCCCGTATGCTCTTACACATTGGGCTGGTACGACCTTTGATGGTTGGCGCTTAGGCTCTTACGCATTGGCCGTTAGGCACTTTTTTAGTTAACCGTCTAGGGCTCAGTATTCGAGTCGGGTTTCGACTCGAGCTCATCGACCCTTAGGTTATTTAAATCGGCCCTGAGGCTCTTTAGGCTGGAGACTTGGGCTCTTACACATTGGGTCGATATGACCTTTAAAGTAGTTGGCGAATTGGGCTCTTACGCATTGGGTCGGTACGACCTTTAATGTGGCTAGTGACTTGGGCTCTTACAAATTGGGTCAGTACGACCTTTAATGTGGTTGGCGACTTGGGCTCTTACGCATTGGGTTAGTACGACCTTTAACCGGTTCTTTTCAAAGTACTTTCGAAGTAATTGGAGGCCTGTGATTTTATGGCGACGGTCGGACGTCTCCGAGTCGCGTTAGTTTGGTCGGAGCCTTATGACAGTGGTCATTGTATTTGGCCGTAGCCTTCTAGTGCCCGAGTGAGACAGCCTCAGCGTCTATATCGAGTGTATGTCTTTGTAGGGGTATTACAAGTTCGAATATATTGCCTCATGGAGGGCTAATGTTGTTGATATTGCCTCATGGAGAGCTTACATTCGTGCCTCATGGAGGGCTTATGAACTTGAAGTTTCCAGATTGAGGTCTTACGACTTCAAGTTAGATAGCTTGATGAGCCGACTGTTGAGGATAGTACCCGAGTCGGGGTTATTCCTTTTTAAGGTCTTACAAATTCGACGTTGCCTCGTTGAAGGATTTCAAGCTTGATCATGCCTTGTTAAGGTCTTATGGATGCGATATTGCCTTATTGGGGGCTTATGAGCTCCAACTTGTCGGCCCTGAGGTCTTATGGATTCGAGTTTTTGGTGTCTCGATGGGGTGAGGTCGAGGTTGCCGGCCCTAAGGTCTTATGGCTTCGAGTTTCGATGGCTCGATGGGGTGAGCTCGAGGTTTCCGACCCTGAGGTCTTATGACTTCGAGTTTCGATGGCTCGATGGGGTGACTGTCGATGACAGTCCTCAGGACATCGAAAGTTTTTGGCTTTGTATTCGTTCCTTGTGGAGATAGCAAACTTTTTGATGTTTCCTCATGGAGGTCTTAGATTGTTGATATTGCCTCACGGAGGGCTTATACTGTTGATATTGCCTCATGGAGGGCTCACATTGGTGGCTCATGGAGAGCTTATGAATTCGAATATGCTCCATTGGGGTCTTACAGGTTTAAGTATGCCTCGTCGAGGTCTTACAGGTGCGATGATGCCTCATGGAGGGCTTACGAGCTCGAAGTTGCCGGCCCTGAGGTCTTATGGCTTCGAGTTTTTGGTGTCAGTCCCCGAGTGTTCGGGAAGTTACTAGCCCTAGGGCCGTTTCTTGTAAAAATAGCAAACTTCTTGAAGGGAAAAGTGTTTTGATGATAAAATACTTTCCTTCGATTACTTGGTGCAATTATACATGTTTTCACCGTCGAGGGTTCGATTATTTTACGTGGACACGGTTCATTCGATTGTTTGGTCCGATACATCATTCTCCTGTCAAGACCCTTTTTGGCATATTTCAGTTTCGTCGAGGGGGTGATTTCCTGGAGGGGATGCCCCTCAGTATTTGAGGTAGATTGAAGAGAAGCCTCGAATACTTGTTGAGTTCTCCTTAGGTAGAATGTAGGTGTTGCCTTGTTAAAAACCTCGCCGGTAAAACCCCTTTGGGATAAAATCCGACGCGAGGGAAAAAGAGCACAACGTATGCTTTTCAAACCCAAGGTCTTCAAGTTTAAGGGTGTTGCGGTGTCTTCCATCGGACACCTGTAAAAAAGAAATTATTGTGAAGCACAAAAGGAAAAGGGAGAAAGTTATACCTTAGCAATAATAGCGCTTGAGCATTGATATGTTCCAGTTGTTTGGAAGTTGCTCGCCTTCCATGGTGCCGAGTTTGTAGGACCCTTTTCCGATTACTCTAAGGACGCGGTATGGTCCTTCTCATCTCGCGCAGCTTCCCTTCATTTGGGTTTCGAGTGCTTAGATTTCCTTAGGACTAGGTCCCCGACTCCGAAATGTCGGAGGTTTATTCTCATGTTATAGTATCTTTCGATCCTTTGTTTTTGGGCGGCCATCCGGACCAATTCGGCATCTCATTTTTCATCTAATAGTTCGAGGGCTGTAGTCGTAGCCTCGTTTTTTGAGTCTTCGGTGGCATGTCAGAATCTGGCGTTTGGCTCTCCGACCTCGACTGGTATTAAAGCTTCGGACCCGAATACTAAAGAGAACGACGTCTCCCCTGTGCTCGATTTAGAGGTCGTCCGATATGCCCATAGCACCTTGGGCAGCATTTCTCTCCACTTTCCTTTTGCATTTTATAACTTCTTTTTTAAGTTTTGAATGATGGTCTTGTTTGTTGACTCAGTCTGACCATTTGCACATGGGTGGTAGGGTGTTGACAGGATCGTTTTGATTTTGTGATCTTCAAAAAACTATGTTACTTTGCCTCTGATGAACTGTTTTCCATTATCATACTTTATCTCGGAGGGGGATTCCGAATCGGCACATGATGTGATCCCAGATGAAGTCGATGACTTCTTTTTCTCTTATCTTCTCATAGGCATGTGCTTCCACCCATTTTGAGAAGTAGTCAGTCTTAAATAGAATAAATCTAGCTTTACCTGGCGCAGTTGGTAGGGGGCCGACGATGTCTATTCCCCATTTCTTGAATGGCCATGAGGACAAGACTGAATGTAGATGTTCACCGGGTTGGTGGATGATTGGTGAAAATCTTTGACACTTGTCACAAATTCGTATGAATTCTTTGGTGTCCCTTTACATGTTGTCCCAATAGTAACCTGCTCTGATCACCTTTCAAATTAAGGAGTCGGCACCGAAGTGATTTCCGCAGGTGCCCTCGTGGATTTCTCAGAGTACATAATCGGTGTCTCTCGTCCCCAAGCATACTGCTAGGGGGCCATCAAAGGTTCCCATGTACAGAGTTCTATTATCATCAAGTGAAAATCGAGCTGCTCTGGCCCGAAGGGCCCTTGATTCTTTCGGGTCCGTGGGTAGCTTCACATTTCCCAAATAATCGATGTACTTATTTCTCCAATCCCATGTCAGGCTGGTGGAGTTGATTTCGGCAGGGCCTTCTTTAATCACTGATTTGGATAGCTGAACAACATCCCCGGGAAGTATGTCATCCTCCTCGGCGGATGATCCCAGGTTTGCGAGTGCATCAGCCTCGCTATTTTGCTCTCGAGGTATGTGGTCCAGAGTCCATTCTTTGAAGCGACGCAGAGTGACCTGAAGTTTGTCCAGGTATCGATGCATCTTGTCCTCTCGTACCTCGAAACTCCCATTTGCCTGATTTACTACCAAAAGGGAATCACACTTTGCTTCGATGACTTCCGCCCCTTGGCCTTTGGCCAATTCGAGACCTGCAATCATAGCCACATACTCGGCTTTGTTGTTAGTCAGTTTTGCAGTTTTTATATATTGTCTAATCATGCCACCCGTAGGTGGCTTCAGAACTATGCCGAGTCTGGATCCTTTCACGTTCGAGGCACCATCGGTGAATAAGGTCCATACCCCTGATGATGTGCCCGCTTATAGTAAAAGTTCTTTTCCTACCTCGGGCACAAGGGCAGGCGTAAAGTAGGCCACGAAGTCCGCCAAAATTTGGGACTTGATAGTCAATCGGGGCTGATACTCGATATCATATCCCTCTAGTTTGATGGCCCACTTGGCCAGTCGGCCTGAAAATTCGGGTTTATGCAATATATTTTCAACGGGATATGTCGTTAAAACACATATACGATGACATTGAAAATAAGGCTTCAATTTTCGAGATGCGCTTATTAATGCAAGAGCTAATTTTTCTAAGTGGGGATACCTTGTTTCAGCATATCCCAGGGTACGACTCACATAGTAGATAGGGAATTGCGTACCTTGCTCAGCTCTAACCAACATGCCACTTACCGCTACCTCGGACACTGCTAAGTAGAAATATAGTGTTTCGTCTTCCTTCGGGGTGTGAAGCAAAGGCGGGCTTAAGAGATACCGCTTTAACTCCTCCAAGGCGTGTTGGCACTCCGGGGTCCACTCAAAGTTGTTTTTCTTTTTGAGTAGGGATAAAAAGTGATGGCTCCGATCTTGATGATATCGAGATGAGTCGGCCTAACGCCGCTATCTTCCCGATTAGCCGCTGTATGGCCTTCACATTGTTTACCACCGTGATTTCTTCGATGGCGTTGATTTTGTCGGGGTTGATCTCAATCCCCCTATTTGATACCATGAAGCCTAAAAAGTTTCCTGAATCTACGCCGAAGGCGCATTTCTCATGGTTGAGCTTCATGTTGTAGCTTTTAAGGATGTCGAAAGTTTCCTGCAAATGAGTCAAATGGTCCTCTGCGCGCAGGGACTTAACTAGAATGTCATCAATGTGAACTTCCGTGGATTTTCCTATTTGATATTCAAACATCTTATTAACTAGGCGTTGGTATGTAGCCCTTGGGTTTTTTAGCCCGAAGGGCATTACATTGTAGCAGTATGTGCCATACTTTGTGATGAACAAAGTTTTTTCCTTATCCTCAGGGTTCATTTGAATTTGATTATACCCGGAGTAGGAGTCTAGAAAGGTGAGGATCTCGTGGCCATCCGTGGCATCAATCAAGCGATCGATATTGGGCAACGGGAATGAATCTTTAGGGAATGCTTTATTTAAGTCTTTATAATCTACGCACATTCTTAACTAGTTCCCCTTTTTGGGAACCACTACTACATTGGCTAACCATTCAGGATATTTTACTTCCCTGATGGACCCTATTTTGAGGAATTTTGTTACCTCGTCTTTGACGAAAGCATACTTTACCTCGGACTGAGGCCTCATTCTTTTGCTTCACTAGTTTGAACTTGGGGTCGACTCTTAGCCGATGGGTGGTTATTTCCGGCTGGATCCCTTTCATGTCTAAGTGGGACCAAGCGAAGATATCAATGTTGTTAATAATAAATTGAATGAGTTTCTTCCGGAGTTCGGGGGTTAATCCCATTCTCAGATATACCTTTCGATCTGGAAGATGTTCCGTCAAAACAGCTTGCTCCAGATCCTCGACCGTTGATTTGGTTGCGTCCGACTCTTCGGGAGCAACGAAGGTTCGAGGGGTGAGGATGTCTTCTTCATCATCCTCGGGGACCTGTTTATCTTCTGACCCCTCCGAGGTGGAGTATATGGGCGCCGGTGCCATGCCATGCACTGCGAAAATTTCCTTTGCCGCGTGTTGCTCACCATACACCATTTGTACGCCATCTTTAGTTGGGACTTTTAACATCTGGTGGAGAGTCGATGGTACCGCCCTGATGATGGTATCCCGAACCGTACCGGACACATTGACTGGGAGGGTGATTTCTCCCTTCGTCATTTCTCTTGTCATGTTAAATCCACTGAGGGCTCGAGAATCGGGTACGATTTGGTCGAGTAGCTTGAGCTGCTCCACTACCCCGAATCTGATTATATTGGCCGAGCTACCTGGATCCACAAGCGCACGCTTAATTCGAATGTTATTTAAGAGAAGAGAAATAACCAGTGCATCATTATGTGGTTGGGACAAGGCTTCGATATATTCTTCTCTGAACGCAACAGTTCCTTTAAGCATATAACTTTGATTTCGTTCTTTCATGGTGATGAGAATTTTGGCCCGTTTGAGCACGGGTTCTTGCGGGATCTCGGTTTCTCCAATAATCACGTGAATGGTGTGTTGGGGTTCTTCTGGTCCATTCTTCCTGTTCGATTCTCTTTCTCGAAAATTGTTCTTGGTTCGATCGTTGAGAAATTCTCGAATATTACATATGTCGACCAATCGGGCCACTTCTTTTCGAGCAGGAGTTCTTTTTGCTTCGTGTCGGTCTTCTCTGCGTACACTCCCATCTGTATGGGAGCTTATATTGATATGTAGAGTGTTGCATAAGCCTTTTTCGACGAGGATTTGAACTAGCGCCCCTTCTGGGTTTTGCGGCGGTACACTGGCACCTGAAGTAGCTGCGTCGTTCTCTCCATGATCCTCAAGACCATTGTTTTCATGTGCGTTCACTGAGTTAGACATCTTCTGACCTGAAATTGAAGATTCTTGGACAAGAAAAAGTGTAAAGAATAACTTGTGTTTTTAGAAAAGCAGCACTAAAACAATCACTATTATTTTTAGCCCCACGAGGGGCGCCAAACTGTTTACCTTGAATTACCTTGGACAAGAAAAAGTGTAAAGAATAACTTGTTTTCATGTGCGTTCACTGAGTTAGACATCTTCTGACCTGAAATTGAAGATTCTTGGACAAGAAAAAGTGTAAAGAATAACTTGTTTTCATGTGCGTTCACTGAGTTAGACATCTTCTGACCTGAAATTGAAGATTCTTGGACAAGAAAAAGTGTAAAGAATAGCGTGTGTTTTTAGAAAACCAGCACTAAAACAATCACTATTTTTTTAGCCCCACGGTGGGCGCCAATCACTATTATGTCTTCTCCTCCCGGCTACCATGATCTCATATTGTTACTCAGCCAAATTTCTCAGAAGATCTTGTTGCACAAATGATCACGCTCAACTANTTTTCTCAAGACTTTTGAATATCAATTGGTGATGTTTACTAAATCTAATAACAAAATAATAAATTAGCAATTAACTAACAATATAATGTAAACAATGATAATAAAGGGTCTACGGTTATGGTTTCCCCCGTTGGTGAATTCTTCCTTGGATATGTCTTATAATTTAATTGGGTATCTCTCTCAATCATGAACGCTCTATCTATCATAAATCTCTCTCAAGTAATTATGATAATTTACTAGATGCACTCTTTCAAGTTACACT